>JAGFPH010005588.1:45595-91907 GCA_018207615.1 Philaenus spumarius
TGTCTTTTGCTAAGATTAACTATTCATCTGTTACATGTCTTTTGCTAAGATTAACTATTCATCTGTTACATTGTCTTTTGACAAGATTAACTATTCATCTATTACATTGTCTTTTGCTAAGATTAACTATGCATCTGTTACATTGTCTTTTGCTAAGATTAACTATACATCTGTTACATTGTCTTTTGATAAGATTAAGTATGCATCTATTACATTGTCTTTTGCTAAGATTAACTATGCATCTGTTACATTACGCTGATTTAAATAAAAACCCCGAACCACAAAACAAGGAACAAAAACAATAACTAAACAACTAAATTGTAAGTTATGTTTAATAACTTTTATGTTTATGTTATGTTTACCCTTATGTACATTTCGATGACATGGTCATCATCCTCAGAGGGTTTTAACACTACTAAAACTATAAGTGTTATTTTAGTTGTTATAACTAAACAATTTAGTTGTTTAGTTATTGTTTTTGTTCCTTGTTTTGTGGTTCGGGGTTTTTATTTAAATCAGCGTGATTTTGTCGCCACAGTGCTCTTTTATTTGTTTAATCTGTTACACTGTCTTTTGCTAAGATTAACTATAAATCTGTTATATTGTCTTTTGCTAAGATTAACTATTCATCTGTTACATTGTCTTTTGATAAGATTAACTATGCATCTGTTACATTCTTTTGCTAAGATTAATTATTCACCTGTTACATTGTCTTTTGCTAAGATGAACTATTTAACTTACATGAAGAATATATCGTCTCTGTAATACGTGTAAAACACGTACAGGATTCTGTTATTACTAATTACTAAGATATTTGCTATTATTTATGTGCTGAAATGAAGACATTACGTTCAAACAAAATAAGGCTGTTATTTTACATAGAGCCGTAAGAAATATGATGTTACATTACGTTCAAATTTAGTTTGTTTCAAACCTATTGTGGCGGTCTGAAAACCGAGTGGTTAGCTTACCTGACTAAAAAGCTAAGTTCTGGATTCAAATACGGATTTTTGAACAGTAGGATTTAAAATTGTGTTTCAATCCCACGGTACCATAACTAGATATCAAAGGTACGGAGCGTTGCAACGTTTCTCATACGGTAACAATCGGGTTTTCAACCAAATGTGTTAAACTACTTAAACCTTTACTTATGACTTGCCTCGGTATTAGGGGAACGTTATTTACCTCTCTGTTTGGCACAGTACACGAAGTAAAGCCAAAAGGTGAATAGCTTAAATGTAAATGTCGCAAATAAATACAGCTTATCATAAAAACGTCACCTGCCCACGACTCGGACAGATCGCGTGAGATTAGCTCTCGAGACGGTGCCGTGTTGCCAAATCATAACAGTCGGACATTATCTGAGTGTTAAGATATTTACTTTGTAATCTAAACGATGCTATGGTATTAAATTAAACACTGAACCGTGACGTTGTGTTATTTGTGTCAGGTTAGCACGGGCAGTAGGGTTGGTGTGGGGTAAGGGTTATTAGTTGGAAAACTCGGGTGGTTATTACAGGTGGTTAGATGTTAATACAAAGGGCTCTTTTTGAATTAAAAACAAAAGGAATGTAGGGTTCTTGACGTTTTAAAACCTTCTGTATCTAGAAGAGTAAATATAAAGCAAAAAAAATGTAAGAAAAGAAGAGGCAACAGAAAGGCATTCATACTTGGAATGAAGAACGGAAACACATAGACAAGCTCGCTAACGAATTCCGTTCCGCCAGCAACATTAAATAAGTAACATTAACTCATCAATATGACTATACCGAGCTAACCTGTAACCAATAACAATGGCGGAAATACATAATACTTTGCCGATGGGGTGTTTTAGTAAAATAATGTCACGGCTCTCATAAAAACAATATACCACACTTGGCCCCAACTAACCCAAACTTTAAAATGTGTGTTGGCAATTGTCACAACCACGCTGAGAAAGTTTTTATGTTTATATTGGCACACTTGCTGTGCTAATCTTATCTTAATTTTAATTTAACGGGTTGTTATGGTCTTTAATGGGGTATTCCACCAGATTTAAGTTATAGTAGCAATATCGCTCTAGCATGAGAGGCATTAGATAAGTAGGACCAATAATCATAACATAATAACCAAAACAGAGAGGAGAAGATATGGTTAAGATTATTGATCCATTACTAAAATTATGCATTTAAAAATTTAAAGCAAGGCAAAGGTACCTAAAGCCAGGTTAACAATTTACTTAAACTTCTTCTCTGTAACTGCATCTAGACTCTATAATAAACTTCCTGAAGAAATTAAAAAATGTAGTAAAGTGAGGAACTATATGATTCTCCTGAAGAACTGGTTATTGAGCAGGGACGATGTGGAGGGCTTGTTGGATGTGGTCGTGTGATGATCTATGGTTGTATGTGTGAGTGGCTTTGTGAGAGAGATGGAAGTACAGTAGTTTTGAGCCTGTGTGTGTAAGAGAGTATGGATGTGCACTGTGCGATTTAAATTTGGTTAGAGTACAATGTTCAGTGTTTTTTTTATATGTGTTTATTGTTAAGCTTTTTATCGTATATAACCTTTTACATAAGTGTTGTAAAACCTTTTAATTAGTGTTGATATGTTTGTTTAAGTTCTTATTCGTTAATTTGTCTTAAAATCATTCTTCCTCTATTTGTATGTTTTTCCCATAGTACGTTTTTATTTATTTTTTATTGTAAATTTAACCGCTTCCAGAACCCTTTTTTCTTACTTGTTTTCTTTTTGCTGTAAATAAATTAGCATTTACTTCTGCAGCCTCAAAACGGGCTTGCTTGCCCTAGAGGTTGCAAAATATTTTATGCTCATATGGAACCTATTCTCTGTTAATTTTTTTATAAGTTAAGTTTTATGTTATACAAGTGGACCCAGCAATGCTTCGCTATTGCTTGATTTAATTTGAACGGTAGTAAAGTTATTATTCCATTTCATTACATTCATTCCATTTAAAAATACCTGATTCTAAATTAGCCCAATTGGTTGCAAATAAACGTGTTTTGGTTCATTGTAGATCTAACCTAAAATTATGTTCAGTTTTTGATCCAATTCAGCTGTTTTTTATATATTATATAACAACCAATGTTTGAATTGAATTAAAGTATAGTAAGCATTTTTAGCTGATTTTTGTTTTTGTTTACTTTAAGTTGGTCAATCTAACCTAAAAATGGTGTTGGTTTTGAAGAATAATAAACTGATTATAAATGCTAAGTAAAGTTGCTATGGTAATGAATGTAAATAAACATGACGTGTTGCTAAACTTTTTATACGATCAGCTGTTTTTCTGAGCTATGGTCTTGAGTCCATACAAAATAGGCTGTTTAGTTTTTCCAAATTTGGACCTTTATCGGGAAACTTTTCAAGTTTGTCTTTATATAAAAACCTAGTTCGTACTATTACAAAAATTTAAAACAAACAATAGCCAAATTGGTCCAGCCGTTCTCAAGTGATGCGCTTACAAAGGAACAGCAAATTCATTTTTATTATATAGATTACAGGTAGTTATTTTATTTTACTTTATGTTTAGGTTTTTTTCTTATTTTATTATTTTGTATGTGTTTGTAAATATTAGGGAATAAAATAAATATCTATATAAACAATTTAAAAAAAAGAATATGTTTTTGGATTAATGGTATAGAAACTATAAATAACTAAACATTTTGGTAATGGCTTAGTGATAAAATTATAATTTAATTTTTAATCAGTTTTAGATCCTTCCACTCGTCAATCTTTCTACCGTGTGGCAGCTAATTTATAAAAGAAGTTTCTACTCGTAATATAAAAAATATGAATTATTTCATTCAAATATTGGGTTGCTTGAATTATTTTGTTTATAATTAATTGATGAAACCGTTCCATACCCTTCCTCAGATACTTAAAATTGGTCTGAGTCTTTTCTTATTAGTCTAAATCAGGTGTATTCTGTCATATATTCCAAAGTATGAACTCAAGGCATAAATTAATTTCTCATGAAATTATGGATAGGCGTATGGGACTATCGTAATATGAAGATGAATTTTAAATCTTTCTCTGTTGAGATGTAGGTTTAAGTTTCACTTGTTGGAACGAGAACTAAAATCAGTCCATCCGTTCACTCACTGCAAACAAAATACGGGTTTCAGTAATTGTTTCTAAAATGTACAAAACACGTATTAACCGGCTAAATTAAAAGCTTTGAAGATTATTTAAAACACAAACAATTTGTAAATTAAAGCCAATTTATCGCCTATTTTAACTAAAAAGTGCGAATTTCCAATCAATATATTTTTAGAAACTTGGCAATCAGAAACTAAAAATATTTTAACGGTACACCGACAAAAGAATAAATACACTTTTATAAATTTGCTGTAATAACAACAATGAGTTGTTGTTTAAGTCGGTCAACCCTAAAATTGAAGTATAGGCCCTAAAACTTGTTTTAATTTAAAGATTGTGAAAACTACATCTTTCACAATTGTTTCACCATTGAAATAATTTGTTTGAAATATTGAAAAGAATCAAAATTATATGAAATTTATGTTTTTTCTATCAATTATTGCAAATTTCATCTGAGCAAAGTGACTATGGCGTGAAGTTTGGTTATCACTTTCAAAGTATTCTCTCTGTCCAAAGCTAATTTTATTGTGAACGTGTCAGTTAATTGTTTTGTCTATATATGTCAATAAAGTCGATGAGGGAACTGGAGTGAGACACCGTAGACGACATCATAGCTAACACTGTTCGGTGAACACTAGAGACAAGATTACCATCAAATTGCGTGAGAAACGACCCATGTATCCACTAATGGTTCATCAAAATGTGTCAAACCTCTAGTCATTCGTGTCCGACTATTTGTCGATCCTTATCGTTTTTGGAAAAGTATTAACGCAATGGAAAGGTAAAGTGAATTGGTTGGCAAATCACCTCTCCCACACTATTATAATAATGCAGTTCAAAAACTAAGAATAATTTCGAACGAGTCTCGATTTAACATTCTTGATCAATTTTTTCCAAATACAAATTTTACCACTACGACACAGGAACGTTTTAAAATTCATAACTTTATTCAGTACAAAATTATTATATTAAAACAATAGTTCCAAACAAACAACTTATTTGTTCTGATCTTTTACTTTTAATGCACCATATCTGTAAATGAATTTCCATACTTGTAAAAATGGTCAATGTAAGTAAGAGCATTGCTTTTTTCAGTGTAAGATATTGAGTCGTTCATCAGAATTTAATAACATTTTATTAAGGGCTCTCCGAATGTCTATCTTCGACAATGTCTATCTTAGCTATAGGCCTAATACACATAACTTAAGTTGTAATTAAGATAGGCTCATAATTTATTTTTTATTTTTTAAATTGTACCTTTTTCTAGTTCCGTACACAAGAAAATAAAAAATATTTATAAACCTAAAAGTTATGATTTAAAAAAACCCACTTTTTTCTAAATGTTTTTATTGTTATTATTAGTATATAACTTTTTTACTTGTTGAAATATGTAAAAAAATCCCGTGTTATGTACTAGATAACTGTATTATAGACATGTGGTAAAAATTTGGTAAAGATATCTTAGATAGTTTTCCACAGATGTGTATTATACATAACAAAAAAACGTGATTTTCGGGAAACGAGCAAAACTTAAAAGCCAAAATTTCAAAGTTTCATAAGTAGCCAACCTTTTGCTAATTGCCTCCTGCACAGTATGTGGGGTTGCCTGGGTCTTCTTCAGCAGCATTCAGTGAAGTCTGTCAGCTTCACCAAAGTTCTTTAAAATAACTCTCTGTACAATAATGAACACTATAAAAGTGTTTGTAGTACAGTGAATTCATGTGGCCTCTAAAGCCATTTATTTCCATGGTAACGCTTACATTATTTATTTTTTTCGGACATAAAGATAATTATAACCATATCATGTTGCATATTTTTGGAAAGAGGAAGAACAGGAGAATAATAAATCATAAAAACTAAATGATTAAGTTCCCTTAATAAAACATAGTTCGTTCAACTAATCATTTTACATTGATGTTCGTTGTAATGTTATAATATTCGTCCATCATTCCGTTCCAAAAACGAACAAAGGATTTCCATCGGATGCTGTTTCTAACCAAGACATTAAATTTCCCTCAGGAGATACCTACTGAAGCTGTCTCTGCAAGGATGGTCAGTCTCCTAATCAGTACGTTAAATACTAAAGTCGAGTTTCTTAACAAACATTCTGCAATATAAATGTATTCATAACTTTATATACACTTTATATTCTTATAATTACATTTCAAATAATTCAAAGGGTTAAACTGCAAACATAACCTACTCAATAAGTTAGAAGGCTGAAGTGGTACGGTGCAAGGTTGCTGTTACCGATTTGCCCATGCCCAGGTCTGTTATTACTACCTCCAATACAGTTCTGTATATTCGAGTCTAGTTACTGGAGTTTGATTTAACTCTATACTGCATCAAGAAGGTTAAACTACTTCTGAAAATATCCAACGCATTCCTTTTTCCGTCCGAGACCAAAGCTCAACTCAAAAAGAAACGAAGAAATACAGTTTCCCATGTTCTACGAGATTCCGATATTAGTGGCTAATGTTACGTAAACACATATTTATGTCTTATACTATATTCAGCAATTACTAGTTGCCTTAGTTATTGCTATAATTTCTAAACACAATTTACAAATTAAATAACAGTAATTACTTATAATCGTGTAAACCTGTCTAGGGGGAACAAAATGTGACACGCACAACCTAGTTACAGTGTGCGTGATTGTACGTTCACCCAAGTATCAGATGACATATCACTATGCATTATTTATTACACGATGATAATGCAATTTGAATATAGCGAACTCAATAACTTGTCACGCAGTTAAAGCGATATACAGTGAATTCAATTCGTTAATAGCAGCTGCAGCAAACGCAAGCCGGTCGTAGCATCTTATAACTGAAAGCTCTGTTAGATCGATATAACATTATGTTGAACTCATGTTGTCTGCTAAAATGACTTCAAATTACAGAAAAGAATTAAATTTAATAGTATTTTTGTGCTGGAAGGTTTTATCTTATCCTAGTTGAACTAATTAAGTCGGGTGAAAGGAGCAGCAACTAGGATCGAAATTGTTGGAGGTTCCAGTTAACAAACTAGATATTCTTGCTAATCACTGAACCAGGTGCCTCCTACATTAATTTTAACAAAGTAACGAAGTTTTGGTTTCTTAAAAACTTGGACGCAAATATTAATTACATATTCGGTGTGTGCTATAGGTTAGAAGAAAAGGGTCAGAAAAATGAAAACCAAGAACAGGAGAGTCCAGTTTTAATACCTATGAGTAATAATTGCTAGACAACAACAAAAATATACCAGTAGAAAAAAGATCAAAGAAGACTGTAACAACCAATACGTTTGATCTATTCAAAGCTAAGCTACCTTTGCTAGTTAAGCCTGAATGTTTGTAGGCGATCGAAATTAGAATTAGTGTAAACGAGGGTGAACATAGAAATTGAAACAATTTGTACTTACTCTGAAACTAGACACTTATCTGAGTCTAACAACGCAAATCAGTACAATCTCCGACTAATATAATAGACATTGCGAGGTGTAGAAAACACATAAAATGCAGGTTAAAGTTCACCCAATTTGGTTAGGATGGGACTAAACAAAAGAAACGATACACTTCACTGGTACAAAAAAAAAACAAAAAAAATAACAACTTTTATAAAACATAACAATAACAAAATATAAAAGATATATCGATACAAATTTTACTTGTAAAATTAAGATTTATCTTAATTATCATCAAATAATTTCATGAAACACTTAAACCTCTCATAAAATAATATGCGACAAATAATTACAACGTTGTCAAATTGAATTAAGAACAATATGTCAGCATGTTCGAAAAGCGCGTGTGCAAGATTAAGACGTATAATATTGACACATTACAGGGGTTGAGCAGGAATGATTGTATGCAATCAAAATATGGAATTAGTGTAGATGAGGGTGCCCGTGGGAATGTAAATAATCTAACTTATTAACAAAGTAGTTAGTCTAAAACAGAACACTACACGCTGCAAACTATTTAGGTGATAGAATCCTCATGCTCTAGTTGGCTTCAATTCCGTTCGTATTCCTATGTTTTCGCTTGTAATTTAGTAATCAATTCAACCCTTGCTTACGAAAGCGTAGAAAAAGCATTAACAAATAATACAACAGCTTTATATAATATGCATATAATAAAACTGTAAACAGACTTTTTGTCTGTTTATCTGTGCTTTTGACCTCGCTAATCGCCACAATGGCTGAACCAATTTGGATTAGATTATCAGTGATGTATTGAGATATGATTTAAATTGTTTTACAAATACAAAATGTAAATGTCAATTTTAAAATGCGTCTCGCGCACTTAAGTTGTAATTAACGGCGCTGTGTATGCAAAACCCAAACTGACAGTATGTATCAACGTTGCATAAACGCGCCTGGAAGTCATCGGGACAAAATCGTAGAAGAACATCGTGGAAGGTACAATGCCAACGTAACAGATGAAGTCATAGTGGTAGTGGTCTTAGTTGATCACGATCATAGCCTACAACGTATTTTTGAAACGAACTGGGCGTATGAAGCTCTGGAATACCCCTTAATTTATTGCCAAGGTGAAGACGGGTATCATTTTGGAAGGTATAATTTTGCGCTTATGAAAGGTGTCATTAATAAAACACAAGATTGTACATTGGCTAAAACATCTTTCTATACGTTTTCCATATAATTCCTGAGTTTTCTCAGATGGGAGTAGAACTATTGCAACAATGCATTTCTTCGGATCTAGGATATTCTTACTTTCTGTGTCACCTCTGTTACTCCCTTCATTGATACTATTTTGGGTAATTTTGTAGGTAAGGGTGATCATGAAAATTTAAATAATTTTGTTATACTCTGAAATACAACTAAATGTAAAAACGTAAACTACAACAGTCGTTAACAAATATTGTAGACATTAACAGAGAAAGAAAACGCATTAAGTGTGCAGATTAAAATTCAGCCATTTTGGTCAGGTTAGGAATAAACTAAAGAAAGTTTACACTAGCCTGGACCAAAAATTCCAATAATAACTATCGTGAACAAAATATAAGATTAACAGAATTCAGTTTATTTGTTGCACTGTGGACTGCAAATAAATTGTCAAACTCCATAATATACAAAATATTTCAAATACTACAACAAAACCAGAATAACAACAAAATTTTATTTTTCATCAAAACACGAATATGATAATTTGTCTCTAATTCACTCATTTCGAATTTAGGAATTTTAGACAAAGACATTCTATTACATTTTCACTATTTTTTTACTAGCGAATTTCTACAGGAAAAATTATCTATTGCAGTGGCCCTTATGGTAAGACCTAAGGTCGGGAGTAGTAAATGAGCACCGATCATGGTCCCCAGAACACGATTTGGGGTGTCATTAAATTTTATATATACAGATGTATATATGTGTTCGCACTCAGAGGCCGAATTTTAAGTCCGATTTGGTCCAAATTTTGTACACACGTTGGATGTCTAAGTCGATCGGACGAGTTCGTTGTCCAACAAAATCCAACAACCAGAAGTACGTTTTTTGACTGGAAGGAACAATTTTGTGAGATTTTTAATAAAACGTTTTTAGAGTTTTATCTAAAAAACTAAATGTAGAATATTATTCTGCAAATTTTGATTTTTTACACGACCTTATAGCTTGCTTAGTTCCCCCAAAATTTATCAAAACGTAAAATAGCTTAAAAGTATTTTGTTCAAATTTCCGTGGGGGCATCTTATGATCCGAGGCCCAACGGCCGAGTTTTTACTCTGCGAGCAAAGCGAAGCAGTCCATAACCCTAGGCCGCAAGGCCGAACGAGATGGCACGAGATGGTGCGAGTGGAACGAAGGAGTGCGTGAGTCGAAGCTGGTGGCTTAGGTGCAAACAAATTCTACTAATATATTTCATACAAGGAGGCAGCTATTCAGCGCCTTCATGCGAAGATCAATTTCCCAATTAGTTGGTTGAAACCCTAAAATATGTAGGTATAAACTTAATTTTGGAAATTCGCTCAACTACGTTAGCGGTTCAGCTGCGTGGTCGAATTATTTGTGTTTGTTTTACTTCCAGCAAGTAATAGTTTTACTTTCTCCCCCTATACCATAGTATATGGAGAAAGTATTGTATTCGTCAAAATTTTCGAGTTTGAGTTTTTGGTGGAAATATCCGTTTTGGGCCCCCCTGAACCTAAAAAAGTGGTTTTCGGAGTGATGTCTGTTGGTGTGTGTGTCTGTATGTGTGTCTGTGTGTCTGTGTGTCTGTGTGGATGTTATCAGACCTAGAGCCTAAACCAGTCGTCCGATTTTGATGAAATTTGGTATGGAGGTACTAATCCACGGTATCTCCAGGTGTTTTTTTTCATTTTGTGAATTTTTTATTTTTAAGGGTAATTTTCACATAAAAACCCTTAAAATAACGGAAAAATCAACTTTTCTCAAAAACGGCTTTAACGATTTTGATTAAAATTTTATAGTTTATTAGGGACCTAAAGTACTATAAACTGTAACATTTTAATCAAAATCGTTCGAGCCGTTTTTGAGAAAAGTTGGTTTTTCCGTTATTTTGTGGATTTTTATGGGAAAACAACTTTAATACAAAATCACCTCTCCTACCTCACCCTACAAGTCACCGTGAATCTGTTTAATAATTTAAATATGTTTGTGAGAAAGTATGTGCCAGTTCCTGGTACCGTTTATTTAGTATTATTATAGAACATTTTAGAATATAGAGAATTGGTTATTGTAGAATATATACAGTAAACAAAAGTATAGGAAATAAAAGGAATAGTTTAATCACTATCGGATCTGGTAACTTCCTCTTCCTCGCTTTCTTGACATCTCTTCAAAAGTATTCATGTAACTAAAACACACTAAATAATCATAATAACAAAATAAATGTAACAAGAAGTACTGATAATTAACTTATTTATGTAACTTCAATGAAAAAAAAAAACAAACAAACGCCCACAAAACAAAGCAAAACAAAATCCATAAACAGCAAAAGCAGAAACAGGTGATTTTTACCCATAGATGAAACTAAGTATGTTGAATATACATGTCGAAATCTTCTGAATTATAAGATGCATGCAGTTCGTCTAGAAATTACCATAATTTGATCTCGATCGAGACTTTAGTACTGGGAATGGATCTCGGTCTATATTTCTAGCACTTAGGGGTTAAAATAAATCCCTTTGAAACGATTACAACAGCATCGTATATTGTAATTTATTTAGGGTACAAACCTCGCTCCTTCAAAAGCAGAGCTAACTAATTTGAAGTTTTTACTTTGAGAATGTATGCTGAATTCATTGCGGTACCCCTCCAACCTTTCAGGACAATACCTACTATGACAGACAGACAAATGAATGATTCTTTAAGGTTCAGTGTTTCCTTACACAAGTCAAGCAGAATTTTTCTATCCAACCTGAAATGTGTAATGAACAAACCTGAGTGTAGATTTCATTGCTCTACACGCACCCGCTCTAGCGTGACTATTACGCCCCTTATCAGCCGACCTGTTATATAACTATTGTTTTACATTTTAATAACTTTATTTGATGCATTTTAAAATATTTATTTCCACACCGAACACGCAAGGTATTTTGTAATTGCAAATATATTTAGATTAGAGTTTTGGAGGTTGACTGTGTGAAAGTTGCTGCTGACGTACACGGCGCAAACGTGTTAAAATAAGGAATACGTACAGAACGCTTTTCCAGAAAATTATATGTTTAAGAGAAAATAAACGTATAACTGTCCTACCTACTTTATAGAGTGCCCACAAAGTGAAGAATACAGCTATACATTTGAAAGAATTTGCTAATAATTTGGACCATCGCCAAGAATTTTCTACCGAGCCAAAATTAATGGCGTTTGGCTTAAACTAGTTTTATTTAAGTCGTCATACTTAAGCCATCATTTAAAAGCCAATTCCTTTCACCCTTTCTGAGTAACAGGCTCTTCAAGAGGTGTAGATAAAAAGATTAGCTGCACAGTTTTAATTTAGGTTAGGCCTATACTGAACCAAAACACCTTTCTTGAATCAACTACATTCACTTCATATTCATTACCATATCAACCGGCATAGCGTATTTAGAATCAATTAATTATTATTCTTCACAAACAATATTTTTTAAAGTTTAGGTTAAAGGTTAGGTAATCTCACATGTCATCTCACGCCACGTGCTAAAAGTGTGGGATGTTGTTTGGAATGGTATTTCAATGGACTCGAATTACATTGTTGTCACCTCACATCGCGCGTAACGTCACGGACTTTACTCGTGAGCTCACGTAATAAAAATCTGAGCTCCCACACTTTCGGGAGAAGTCAGCTCACGTATTTACCACATCCTTTCAGTTCAGTTAAGGTAGAAACACACTGCCGTCACGTCACGTGAGCTCACGTGATGTCACACTGTCACATGTTTAGTATAAAATCATGCTAAGAAGTACACTGCTGTCACGCATCATTTTTACAAATAGGACTACAGTTTCATAAAATCGTATAGAAATTGTATAAAATTTTACTATTTTATAATGCTCAAAACATCAAAACTATTTGATGTATCAATATGGAATGGAAAGCAATTAAAAGATAATTTTTTCATTTTTAAATTGATATACAGGGGGGGGGGGGTGAAAAGTCTGAGAACGGATTAATATTTCGTACGTAAGGAAAATTTGAAGGTAGATGTGATTAAGGAGCCTACTCTAAAAAATAAAACTACTAAACTATTTTATTAAGATTTCAATAAATGTAGCCGCCATCTTGGTTCCGCTATTTTGAATGTAACTTTGTTTATTTACAGGTGGTCATGTGATGCATCATTTCGATGTAGAATTTTAAGAGAAAACCAACTGTGAAATTTGCACATCCATATCTTTAACCGCTTAAAAATAGCGACCAAAAAATCAACGAAATTGTGCTTTCCGTTTTTCACCCATTTCGCTGTACTATTAAAAAAATATATTATTCTTTTTTTATTTATAATTAAACGATATGCCACACTATGATATTTTGATTTTTTCAAAATTAATTTCGAGTGGTTCAACCAAACATTTTTTCGTAGTAAAGCTCGTCAAATATATATATTATATAGGCCTATAGGCCTAGTGTATATATATAAATTTATGAGAAACAAATTTAAATCTAGTATTTAGATACTTCAAGTTTGCGTGTAAGATTTAATTGCATTTATATTTATAGTATATTACTAGCTTTTAGTTATCGCCAATTTATATGACATAGGCAAGAACACAGATGCACTTATTTCCTATTAATTATATATTTAAATTAATTGTTGATTTACACCCAATGGATTAAAAATAATTTTACTCATTAATTCTTGCACATAAGTTACAGTTCCATAGTCAACCCAGTATCCTTGAACCAATGATAATCTTAAGGATAAAATGTAGCAAATCTGTTTACCAAGTCGCACGATACAAGTTACGGCCCTTGACAATTTGTCCCGTGTAGATAACGAACAGGCAGTGACAAGTTGGCGTGATATTACTCTCTTTGTCATCCGTGGTATTCAGTGACAAAAACAGCTAGGCCGTAATGAACTACTCGGGTTTACCAGTTGTATAAACAGTTCAATGATCTTTTTACGACAGTCAAGTAGATCTTGTAAATCGTATTTCAGAAGAACTAACTATGAATAAAGTTCACGGAAGTTGTCCTGTTGAATAATCATTAAGGGCATGCTTATAAGTATAAGCAAACGATATTAATCTTGAAAGTAAGATATAGCCCAGTCAAGGGAGACCCAAAAACATGAAACTTCGGAAAAATTAGGGTAGAGCTGAATTTTTTCCCATCGATAAACCAATACCAGAAGAGCATTTTTACAAAAGTCCCCAAAAATCCCCCTGGAGCTTCTTCCCTACCTCCCCCCCCTCTCAAAGAATGATAATGTCAATAACTGCGGAAACCAATAAATCTACGGTACTAATAATCAGATCAAGTTGAATGTTTTTTGTTGTGTTTGTTATAATATAGGCTACAATAATGGTCTTCTTTGTTTTTACGGTAAACTTAATAGTTTTTTTTATAAATAAATGTAAATGCCCGGAAAACTATTTTTTTACACTAAAACTCTGTATTTCTGCGTATAGGCTTTTTGGATGTTATATTACAGGAAAAAACAACGAATAAAAGTTGTAGATTATTTAATTAATTGCGAATTTAATGATGTAAAGGTTTGCTTATTTTCACGCGGGCTGGCGTAGTGGAGGGGAGGGGCAGCAATTTTTGGCTGCGATTACGGGCAGCCGAATGACGGGCGGGCGACTATTAGCCCACTCAATAAAACTCTTTGCAAACGAACGGTCTGTCTGCCTTATATAATATTTAGGGTAGTCGTCACAACTTAATTTATAGACACCAGTACGTTGACTAAAGTCTTTGTTGTGGACAATCGGCTGTAATTTGTTATCTAATTTATTATTTGTACTGTAAGTTAAGGTAACATTGTTTTTGGCTAATTCATTTTGCAAGGTGTGGTTCTGAAAATTACCAAACTCCGTGGAAGTAAACTTTTTCTTCACGTTGTTATTTTCCCGTAATTGTGTCTTTATAATATTTCTTTTGTTTTTGTGTTTACGGACCAAGTTATCAATGGCGGAACTCTCATAACCATTCGACACCGTTATATGTTTAAAACCCTCTAACTGTCAGACCACTCAAATTGAGTGGTCTCAACGCCCTGCCATAGGGAATTGTGTAGTCGGTAACAACTAAACTTGTATTGAATATTTCACCCACTAAAAATCATCTAATCGCAATAAATCAGAAACCGTTGGAAAGGGAATGATCTAAGCTTTAACTTTTGTATTTACAAGTTTTTTCTAAAACGTATATTTATATATGTAATCATCGTTGCAGTTTTTGAGTTTTCTAAAAGCCAATGTTGCGCGAATTTTAATGCGCCGAAACTACCTTTAATTCTAGTTTCTATGTCTCTCAATACAGCCCGCCCGGTATTTTTCTGAGTTATCTCTGTATACTGAAGGATTCATCACACTTTTACTTATCTGAAACTTGCATACAATCAAAAATCGGACAAATAGTTCAAAAGTTGTGGGGCGTTTTGTAGACCCTTGCAATTGGTCAGATTTCATCCAATAAAACAGCACATTTTGCGTTCGAGATATCTCTTATAATTCGAATTATTTCAATAAACTTTTTTATATCTATTTATAGACCAAAGTTCAATCTTTCGTTTGGTATAAAGCAAACTAAATTTGACTTGTTAGGTGTTATTCAAACAGCAGTTGAAATTTCATATTTGCACAGAATTCATACTTCAGCTTGAGATTGCAAAACAAGGATGTTTCCATTGTCTTCAACTGTCATATTTTGAATTTCCTTTGTCCGCACGAGACTTCATTTGTTTCATCTCACTTTTGTAATTCAATTGATTTTAAGTAAAACACTTTTATGATATGGTAATATACAAGTATACAGTTCAATTCTTTGATTTATTCTCTACACTTTGTTATAATACTATTTCATTTTTGGGCAAAGCATATATTAGTAAATTACGTTACAACTAGGCCTAGTTTTGTTAGCAATCGAGTATTTGGAACATAAAAACTGGTGTTTTCAAAATAAGAAATTTGAAATAGATAAATGTTTTTATACACTTCTATTTAGAACTAAATTACGAAACTTTTTTAAACTTACGGAAAAATTACAAAAAATGTTTACTACTTGTTATGTACGCCTAAAGTTTAAACTTTTTCTTCCGTTACTGAACATTATTTGTTTCGTGAGCTAATAACTTTTACAATTTTACATGAGTAAATTTTTTACTGGCATTTATGAATTCTTTGAACTTTTTCCTACAAAAAAGCTGTGGAACACTTTTGGATTGGGATAGAATCACTATTTTTGGCGAATTTTTAAAAAAATGCTTGTAAAACGCTAAAAACGGCTTTTCATCGAAAAAAATTAACATTGACAGTTGTAGGGTTTAAGTGTTAATTTTTCATTGTCAAAATCATCCTTAGAAAGAGGTAATGACAAAAGCCTATGTGATAAGCTGCAAATTTATGTTGGCAAATTCTATGATATTCTTCTGGCGCTGTTATGGTTTGTGTTTTTAGACCCAGTTACATGTCTACTTTCAGAATTTGAAAATAATCCAATATATATGGTCATGCTCACCTATATAAACGTTACACTTCCCACGTGTAAGATTCAAATAAAATCATTTTAAAATACATGTTTTACCCATCTTGTATCAGTGATAAATATTCTTTACCTTAAAAATTTACCTCTTGATAAAATTTTTTCTGTAGGTCAAATCTGATAAAAGCATTTCGTACCAGAATGGGTACAAGTTCAAAAAACTAACAAATTTTAAACATTTTAAACTACAAAATTGCCCCTATTAAAAATTTTAACAACTTTTGACTTATACTATTTAGGTAGCCTATAGGTTAGGAGCTCCTTTAGTTATTGTATCATAACCAAAGTAAAACACGTAATGTATACCATGTTTTGGGCCATTTTTAAAAAGATCAAGATTGTAGGTTTACATTTTGTCTGTAATAGTCAGTAAAGACAGCATTTAAATAATCACTTGAATCACTTGAGTTTTACTTGAAAAAAATCACTTATAAACAAAGTTTGAATACAATGCCATCAGGAAAATGAGTGTAATATGTTTATTTTGCATGGGTTTTCATCAATATTGTTTGATTAATCATTACTTTCACTATTGGTTATTGGGAGTTATTCAGTCTCATAGCCACCATCGATAGTTACCAGATTTAAATAAAGGTGATTCACTGGTGGTATGTAGGAATCTTAGCATATCCCTCTTCTTAGATGCAGATACTCTAATAATTTCTTGGTAAAGGTCAGGTTGATGAAAGTGCGAGAAGCTGGAATTTCCATATTGTGGTTGACGTTTCGGCCTTCTTCGTTTGCTCCTTGGTACATTAGGTGGTGAAATATTTATGGAACGAAACTCTTCTATATCTTTTAGACTTTTCTTTGTATTCTATAGTAACATTCTTTGTAAGAATTAACAAGAATTACAATGTTCTTTTTCAAAGGCTCAGTAGAGAGAAAATAGTCTCTGCTCATCTTGTTAACCAAACAAAAGTTTCTTTTGTTTTGCATTGCGGATATTTTCAAAAGTGGAACTTTTTTATAATAATAAAGTCAACATATTTTTTGCTTCAACTGGCTTTTAAAACAATGTATACTTTATCCTTCAAACTTGGTATGAAACAGCTGATTTAATAAATTTAGCTATTTTACGTCCTCTTTCAGCTAATATTGATAAAAGTAATGGTTATTAATAATCAACAGCTGTTAATTGATTCGATGGTTGGTAACTAGGATAATAAACGCTTCCTCTCATAACCTCAATTTAAACTAGTTAAAGTGAACGAACTTTATTATTTTAAAATTTGATATGGATATCTGATTCAGAATACACCACCAGGTATACAAAATGCTAATGAGGGATCACTAAATCGAGGAATTAAAAACATTACAAGTTAATGATTGGTGCAATACTAACATCCCAAGGAAAATATCAGATAACGTTTTAATGGCTTACTTAGCAGAAAAGTTATGAATTCAGCTACTCTTTGGAGCATTTGTTATATAAATATTAAAAACAACCATTAGAGTGAAGGATGATGTAGACATTGCTTTAAACCTGATTACATTTTTGAAAAAATAAAACAAAACAAGTAGGCTATAAACCCATAAAACACAAAACTTTCACAAAATGAAGTACACACAGTAAGTTCTTTTAGAAAGCCCCAGATGACGAGTATTTATTGAAACAAGTTTCATCACTGTTTGTCATAGATGAAGCAAACCGAAGAAATAAACTATTTAACCTTAATATCAACGATGGTCAGGATAAAAATTCAGTGTTTCTAGTATAAAAGGCAGACTTAAAGACTAATAAAGATTTTGTATTTACAATAACGAATGACCAAGAGTTTGAAATAATAAGATTGATTATTTGCCCATATATATTTGCTTGAGACCACCAATTGATTTTTGTAAGTTTCTGTAAGGGTGTTTGCATTAATCAGGTTCTTGACAAAAACACAATTGGAAAGATTCCCAAAGAAATTGCCGAATATTTACAATTGTCTGAATTTTCTTTATATCACTACCTGCAGAACAAAATGACGAAGCGAACGATGTAATTACCATCACATAGCTTATATAGCCTAAGCTTGACTTATATACCATTATTAACATTTTGGTGAAACGTAAAATCTTTAGGACGGTGGGCAATATATAGGCGTTGAATAGACATGTTGGTAGCACGAACATATTTGCGTCCTTATTAAATGGATACGGACCTGACAGGCAAAGTGCTTACACTTTTATAATATTCATAATTTTAGTTAGTTGTAACCCAACTGTATTTCAAATTATGTACTTATAATTTTATTATAACTACAGCCTACGAAAGAGTTTACCTAATGTTAACAAACGATGCGTACTAGCGTAAACTCTAGTTTTACCGATAAAAGTCAAACAGATTTTTTGAAGCTATGCAAACATGTAATATTTTATGTACTTTATTATTTTTGGGGGAAATTATAATATTTGTGTTCAACCACATTTGTGTTTTATGAAGGTCAATAAAACATTTTAAATTGCTTCCATTACCCTCAGACAATGATAGATTATTTAAGTGCAACAAAACAAACTTTAACCTAAAAACAAAAGTAACATTTCAAATCCTCAAGGGAAATACAAAACTTATCGTTTTCCCACTTTTCCCGTCTTGATTAAATACTTTGATTTGTACCGGTCCTCAAAGATTTCCCCCGAGTTTACCACAGTTTATTAAACTGTATTTTCCCGCGGTATACGAAGTTAGTTTCGCTGTTTTATTTTTCAATTCCCTTGAAACAACAGTCGATAAGTTATTACATTTTGTGAACTGTTAATCTTTATTAATAACGATTTGTGAGTTCCACTTAACGAAGAAAATAAAGAGTTTTATTTTGTATTTTAAACATATTTAGTATTATTTGAAGTTGTGACCATTTGTAGAGATACATCAAATATTGGGTTGAAAAAGTTTAACTAGTAGTTAGTGAAGTATTGAAAACAATTTGAGTTGTCTGAGACTACTCAATTGAGTACTGTGCCCTTCGTCAGACCACTCAAACTGACGATGATTTATACACAGGCCGATTTGTTACCATTTTGATATTTATAACAAGATCAAGCAATTGTACACAGTCAAATGAATAAACAGCTTATAAATTACATCAGCTTTAATAACTAAATACAAATACTTAAGTTAGGCCTTTACTGAACCGTAGAGTTGAGAGTTAATTAATAAAATAGAATAAATAATATTATTTATGTATTGCAGAAAATTACCACATTAATATGTTCCTTAGGACGCGAAATTATCTTCTTAACGTTAAGCGACAGCGAAGTGGAGCAAAGTTGGACTGGGAAAGGTCCGATTAGGTCAAATTCCACGCCTTTCATTTTGTAATGTCCAATAGATTAAATAGACTCCAAACTATTACTAGCCTATTATCTATTACTCTTAGAAATAAATTAATTGATGTTTGTATTGTTACGAATAGATGGGGTAGGAGATATATTTGAGTCAGTTAGGTTAATTGACCGAGCGAAGCGAGGTCTCCGTTTTAGCTCGACCGTTCGGCATTTCGTCTGTGTGTCTCACGATTACGGCCAAACGCCTTTACAGATTTTGATGATTTTTTGCATGAATGTTCCTTATTCCTAGGCCAATCCATGTATATATATACGGTTTTTTCCATGTTTCATTTTTAACCCCTTTATTCAAATAAAAAGGGCGTCCTCACCGTTTCTATCAGTGTAAGCTTATTTCCAAAGCCAGTTTGTGGCTTAACCGCAAGTCGAATTTAAAAACTAATAACATTTTGGGCGTAGCAAATTTGATTTTTAACAAAATTGTATTCTTGATTTTTTCCGTAGCTCTAACGGTAAGCTAACAAAATGGCCGTAAACTTCAAATTTGTTAAAAATCGTCGAAGTTTTTGTATTTCAACCATGTTTTTATACGTTTATTCTAAACCAATTCAAAAGTGTTCCATAGCTTTTTGTAGATAAAGGTTCAAAGAATTCATATATGCCAGTAAAAAAATTATTTAAGTAAAATTAACAAAGTTATTAGCTCAAGAAACAAGCATGTTCAGTAACGAAAGTTCAACTTTAGGCCTACATAAAAGGTAGTAAAGATTTTTTGTAATTTTTTTATAAATATAAAAAAGTTTTGTAATTTAGTACTAAATAATATAACAACACTTATCTATTTAAAATTTCTTATTTTGAAAACACCAGTTTTTATGTTCCTACTACAAGACTGCTAACAAAACTAGGCCTGTTTTGAATATTAATTTATTAATATATCCTTTGCCCAAAAATGACATATTATTATAAGAAAGTGTAGAGGATAAATCAAAGAATTGAACTGTATACTTGTAAATTATTATTTCATAAAAGTATTTGACTTAGCTTTCTTGAATTACAAAATGAGATGAAACAAATGAAACCTCGCGGCGATAAAGGACATACAAAAAATGACCGTTGGATAGCGTGAGACGTGTTGGTACATGGGTTGAGATCACTCTCACGGCGCTTTAATATCGTTTGTTTTCATTATTTCTAATATTGGAATATGATATCGAACTGTAAATACATTGTTAAGTTTTAGTTATTTAAGTATGTAAATATTTAATTCTATGTTTTCCCTCAATAACGCGTTATTTTTAGCTACCTTACGCATTATTAACCTAAATAAAACACAATGCCCCCTAAAAGAAATTCTTTAGCGGTTAAAGCTCAAGAAAAGAAAAAAAATCGAGAATTAGAAACTCCGGAATCGCGGGAATTGCAAAATAATGTTTCACTGGCTAAACCTTCTGCTTACTTCCTCACTGGCACACTATTTTTACCTAAGCTCAAAACCACATTTGTTATTTCAACGAGCGAGATCTACCGTTCACAGAACTACTACTTTTATTTGTTGCTACAGATAGTAGTTTGTATGTAAAAGTGTTCCGTTCGTAAGCAGATATGGAAGTAAATAATTCGACCACGCAGCTGAACCGCTGACGTGAGTTGAGCGAATTTCCAAAATTAAATTTAATATATGTTTTTGGGTTTCAAACAACTATTTGGAATATTGATCTACACACGAAGGTGCTGCCAGCATGTACCAAATATATTGCCATCGGTCACCACGGTAAAAGCCGTGGATTTAATTCTGGTACTTTAACGGTATTTTACGTTTTGATTGTTTTTGGGGGAATCAGATGGGCTATAAGGTCGCATAAAAAAATAAAAAGTGCATAATTATTCCTCGTATGTCTATTTTTTAAAGAAAACTTCAAACAAATTTAATTCTAGTACGAAAAATCTCAAAAATTCGTACTTTCGGTCAAAAATTTGGTTTACTTCTGGTAAATTTTTTTTGGCTAACGAACTCATTAAAACGACCTAGAAAACCAACCTGTGTACTAAATTTGGACCAGATCGGACATAAAATGCGTCCGTTAGAGTGCGCACAATTATATACATGATACTTCCGGTTAAAAATTTGGTCTAGTTTAGGTAAAATTGTTTGGCTAACGAACTCGTCCAAGCAACTTAGAAAAGCAACCTGTGTACCAAATTTGGACAAAATCGGACGTTAAATGCGTCCGTTAGAGTGCGCACACTTATACATAAAGTTACTTCCGGTCAAAAATTTGGTCTAGTTTAGGTAATTTGTTTTAGCTAACGAACTCGTCCAAGCGTCTTAGAAAACCAACCAATGTACCAAATTTGGACCAAATCGGGCATAAAATGCGTCCGTTAGAGTGCGCACACCTATATACATGGTACTTCCGGTCAAAAATGATGTCTACTTCCGGTCAATTTTTTTGGCTAACGAACTCGTCCAAGTGACTTAGACAACCAACGTGTTTACCAAATTTGGACCAAATCGGACGTAAAATGCGTCCGTTAGAGTGCGCACACATATATACATAAAGTTACTTCCGGTCAAAAATTTGGTCTACTTCCAGTCCATTTTTTTTAACTAACCTACCAGTTCAAGTGACTTAGAAACCCAATGTGTGTACCAAATTTGGTCCAAATCGGATGTAAAATGCGTCCGTTAGAGTGCGCACAAATACGTACATAAATATATACATATATATATATATACTAGCTGACACGTACGGCGTTGCCCGTGGTGGTTAGTATTTTCAGCCTTTTTAACGTAATTGTAATCTTTTGAAATGTTCAGTTAGTGAGTGGTATTTGGCTTTTATATATATATAGATCTTAAATAATAAAAGCACTATTGTAATAATAATAAAAGATCTGAAATTATGGTTTTAGTAACTTTGATCCCCCCAAACCCCTCCTAAAATTTCGAAATTTTTCATACCCTTTCTTAGAGAGCGCCTAAGGCCCTAGAGGAAGCTACATACCAAATTTAATTCCAATCCGTTCGGGCGTAATTTGAGGATGATCAAAAACGCATTGAAAACGCAAGGAAAAATGCAAAAACGCCTATTTCTGGCGTAATTTTGGGAGAATCTCAAACATTTTTTAACAAACTACTTTTAGGCCTTAAACGAACCTAAGTACTAAATTTCAACATTTTTCTGCCAATTAGTTCTCGAAAAAGCTGAGAAAACGCAAACAATCGCTAGAAAAACGCGAATATTGGGCGTATCTTCGGGATGTTTTCAAAATCCGTTCTTAGTGTGCGTCTAAAGGTCCAACTGAACATGCATGCAAAATTTGAACTCATTTGGTTCAGTAGATTTTTAGTTCTGCTGATGAACGAATGAGTGCCATTTCGCTTTTATATAGATAGATTTACGATTTTTAATTACACCCCAAAACGTGTTCTGGGGACCATGATCGGTGCTCATTTGCTACTCCCGACCTTAGATCTTACTATAAGGGCCACTGCAATAGCTCATTTTTCCTATGGAAATTCGCTAATAAAACTTTTTCTGTATAAAACCATATTTAAGTTTATTGGGCCGCTGTATAAATTTGAATTGACAAAATTGCAATAATTAAAGTAAGTTAATAAAACGTACTGGTTTGTTTTCGTAAAAACGTTTTCTGTTCAAAGAAAATTCATCAATATTCAAAAATAGTAAAATTATATAACATTTATTACCAACAATGTAAACGGATTTAAATTTTGTCTCTGTATTTTAAACATGTAACTATGGATACAACATTTCATTCAACCATTCGATCATGCACGGTGCATTCAAGTTCCTCGCAGCTTGTACCATTATCTGTGCATTTACCGTTTCTATTGTGTTGGAAAGTATGTTTATTTTTATATATTACTCTAATGTCAGCATAGTCAGTTAAATATATTGCAGAAATAATTTATTAGTTGTCTAAAGACACATTGTCTTGTAACTTGTTGTGTATATAATAGTCTGCATTCGTTTGTATTTTGTTTGGTCACGACATATTGTAAACAGTATCGACTTCTGTTTGATTAAAATTACAATCACCGAATATAACTTCATATCTTGACTAAACGAAACTTAACTATTTTAATAATATAATATTTAAAAGTAAATAGTTTTTTAATACGATTTTCTTATTTGTTATCAGAGCCAACTTCTATCTGGAAACACATCTACCCGCCTGGAAAGAAGTCTGTTAAAGTTATATACATTCTTCCAGCAGAAGGTTTCTAAAGTTGTATATCAGGTAAGTTTAACAATTCTTAATACTGACATCTCTGTGCAACCGTCTGTGCGACTAACTCTCATATACAAATTCTAAACTACTTCGGATAAACTAGAAATTGGAAATATTAAACTTGTATATTTTAACATGTAACAGACTGGGAGAAAGTTAGATATTTTTATTTTTAACATTGGAGAAATGGTGAACCATGTGTATGTCTATTGCGGCTCCAACGGTAAGACCTATCAAAAATGAATTTTACGACGCCCTTATGCAAAGCGCAACTTATATAGTAAAATATTCACTATATAAACATAAACACACGATATAAGATATAACAATGCATTCAAATTTAATGTTTCAACAGCAATTTGTTACACTAATTCTTTATTTGTTTTTGCAGGAATTTCAATAAGAAGCAGCGATGATGTTATACCAGAAAATAATTGAAGATGTCTGCATAATTGAAAAAAACGTAAACGACATAAGACTGATAACAATTTTAATCATGGAAATATTTTATAAATATGTTAATAATACATAACACATAGAATGAATCTATTATTGCTTATATTGTATCACTGCTGCAATGAAATACAACTAGTTCATGCGTTATGTTTTCATTGTATGAGGTGTTATTTATTTCTTACAAATAGTTTTATTAAAATAGTATGTATACGAGAGCCGTTTATAAATTAACGTCCCCGCTTGGTGCAGACAAGTTCTATTTTATTAATAAAGAACCTTTACTTTTCAAAGTTTGTATTAAAACATCTAAAATGTTTACGCACAATTTGTGCAAATTTAATTTGGAAAATAATTCGACCGCGCAGCTGGACCGCTGACGTGAGTTCAGCAAATTTCCAAAATTAAGTTTATAGGCCTATGTTTTAGAGTTTCGACCAACAATTTGGGAAATAGGTCTACTCACGAAGGCGTTGAACAGCTGTCTGTGTGTACGTAATATATTAGTAGAATTTGTTTGCGCCTAGTGGCCTCGCGAGTTTGCACCACTTGGCTTCGAATCGGGTACTTGTATGGTAATTTACGTTTTGGTCGATTTTGGGGGAACCAAGCGAGCTATAAGGTCGCGTAAAAAAACAAAATGTGCAAAATAACATGCTACATTTATATTTGTAGAAAAAGCTTAAAAAAAAATAATTCTCGTAGTAAAAATCTCAAAAAATAGTTACTTCCGGTCAAAAAACGTACTTCCGGTTGTTGGATTTTTTTGGCTAACGAACTCGTTCGAGCGACGTAGACAACCAACATGTGTACCAAATTTGAACCAAATCGGACTTAAAATGCGGCCGCTAGAGTGCGAACACACACATATATATATATGAATTTTAATGACACCCCAAAACGTGTTCTGGGGGACCATGATCGGTGCTCATTTGCTACTCCCGACCTTGGGTCTCACCATAAGGGCCACTGCAATAGCTCATTTTTCCTATGGAAATTCGCTAACAAGGAAGGATGAGCTTAGCAGAAGTGTTTTTAGTGTTACAATGAAGAGCAGTGTAAACTGAATAATACGGAATCTAGGGAGTGTATTTAAGATGAGGTTTGACCTAGATTCGGGGCCAATGTGGTACGGGAGAATCCGACAGTTAGAACAGTCTGCCACGAGTTAGCCCAAGTTTTGTAAAGTGTGTCGAGCCGGGAGCTGAACAGCGTATGACGAATCAATCTTACGGGAAGGACTTTACGGGTTTTGGGATCTTCGACAGAGAGCATCGGACGAGGCCGGTTCTGCAGAAGAGCGAGATCTGAGTGAGTAAACAAAGTACTTGAGTCTATAAATAGAACAACATTGAGTTTGGAGTTAAAGTTTAACAGAAGTAAATACAGTACATTTTTTTACCGGCATCTCAATTCAGTCTGTCTTACGAACGTAATAGGCCTATCTAGTAATGGAAATGTACGTAGCACAAGTGTTGGCTAATGTCAAAGGTTGTATGTTTTCTATAAATGCAAAGGCTTGCAAATAAATCAATGTTCAAATAAGTATTACCACTGAACCACTGATTTGTTGTTATTGATCTGTTCTTTACAAATTTAACCTGTTTGAACCCGGGTAAAAAGTCTTGCCCCTAACAGTATTTACAAAAATGAACTGAACTGATATTGCATAGTTGAAATAATCGATATTAAAACTTTGAATAGTTTATAGTCTGTAATGTAACTGTAATTTTAAATTCGAATATTTCTAAAATTTACACAATTAGATTACTCGATAGTCAACATGACGCTGCAGGCGATATTACTTTACCATCAAGTAATCACATTTGTAACGTTACATTATAAAATAGTACCTCGGAGAAAATAACACCTTGACAATAATAATACTCTTTGACAAAAAGGGCAGCTGGTAACTTTCCCGCAACGAGCTAATCGATTAGCAAATGAATAGTTACATCAAATACACCTACCTTGACAGTACAACCCACTCTAGTCCATCGTTAATACGTTGCAAATTTAATAGGTTTCTGCAACCTATTACTGTAATACCATGGAACGTTGCACCCTATTACCAATGTAACAGAAATTTTCATTATTTGTGGACCGATATGAATTATGTAGATTTAGAAACTCATTAGCGAATTTCCATAGGAAAGATGAGCTGTTGCAGTAACTCTTATGGTGAGACCTAAGGTCGGGAGTAGTCAATGAGCACCGATCATTGACCCCAGAACATGTTTTGGGGTGTCATTAAAAATTATATATACAAGGTGGTTATAAAGTCACTTCCTCCCTCCTTTAACTTTTGTGTTTGTTAAAACAAACAAACAAATATCCTTTGGGGAACGATACTAACTTAACCCAAAGTATCTTTTGAATTAATCGGAAATTTTGAGTGCCCCTTAAAATTGGGGGATTTCGGGGGCAACTCAAAATTTTTAAATGGGAAGTAGGGTCATGAGATACCCCATTTTAAAAGTCTATTTAAGACTAGGAAAATGTCATAAAGAAAATAAAAATCGGACCACACAAAACAAAATGGCAGCCCTAAACGTGTTGAAATAAATCGACATAAAGTTGCTAATATCTCGAAAAGGAATATCCACGTGGGGGGTTTTACCGTGGGGCATCTTCCGATCTGAGGTCCAACGGCCAAGTAGTCTTCGATGCGAGCGAAGAGAAGTAGTCTATAAGCCGAGGCCTCAAGGACGAGGTGTAAACTCGCAAAGCGAGTAGGACGAAGTAGCACGCGAGCCGGAGGCTGAGTTACAAACAAATTCTACTAATATATTTCGCAAACAGAGGCAGCTATTCAGCGCCTTCGTGATTAGAACAATTAGTTCCAACATGCGGTAAAAGTACCCGGTTCAAAGCCGTGTGGTGGATTTTGCCGTGGAGTTGGCGTACGAAGCATGCAATGCATTGTGTATTGAAGATACTCAAAATATGCGAAATGGCGTGCGAAGCACACAATGATTTGTGTATTGAAGATACTCTCAATATGCGGAGCGGCGTGCGAAGCACGCATTGCTTTGTGTATTGAAGATACTCCTAATATGCGGAATGGCGTGCAAAATATTTTGCAGCTATTCACGTCGTGAATAGACTTATTTCCCAAATAGTTGGTTGAAACCCTAAAACGTACAAACTTAATTTTTGAAATTCGCTTAACTCACGTCAGCGGTTCAGGTGCGTGGTGCAATTATTTTAAACTAGTTTGGGCTTTACATATTTTAAACTCACGATTAACCCAATTGGAGGAAGGCAACTTTAAGAAATTA
This sequence comes from Philaenus spumarius, assembly GCA_018207615.1. Classification (NCBI taxonomy): domain Eukaryota; kingdom Metazoa; phylum Arthropoda; class Insecta; order Hemiptera; family Aphrophoridae; genus Philaenus; species Philaenus spumarius. The sequence continues at coordinate 73,121 of JAGFPH010005588.1, forward strand.
AGAAAAGGCTTATTGTAATGCAACTATAAACTATAGGTCTAAAATGGTTACCCACAATATTCATTTATGACGAGCCTTGAGATTTCTGCCGACGGCCCTGCCAGCATGTTGATTAATCGGTATAACATTTATCTACATCTACTGTACTTATAACAACTACCATAGCATTAACACTACTATATTATAAGTTTTAGTACAATTTTCTGCCAATCCTAACGTAACACTTTCACTTAAGTTTGTCGACGCGTTTCGGAGTTCCTCCATTATCGAGACCTATTTCAGTACTGGATTCATCCGTTATGGAATCGTCTAGATATAGTTAGCCACTCCCCTCCTCCTACTACCGGTGCTGCTTTTTATGTAATCTGTTATGTAATATGTTATGCAACAAACACGTTATGTAACACGTTATGTAATATAAATCTACTCTTTCTTTTTTTTATATATATTTTCAACAATTTTAGAGTTTAGAAAGTTATTTCTGATTGACTGTTAATTTGTTCATTAATGATATTTTCTCCGTTCATTTTTAGTTTGAAAATTTCCATGTTTTCCATTATATTTAACCGTCTTCCTTTGTTACTTTGATGTAAGAGCTTCATTGATTCTTTCATTTCGTATGGCATATGACCTTCATTTATTAAGTGTGTTGCGTAATTTGAATCTCTTTTTTCATATTTATAAGATCTAATATGTTCCCTAAATCTTGTTTTTAGTTTTCGTCCTGTTTTTCCTATAAATGTTGCGTTACATTTGCACTTTATTTTATATACTCCATTTTTGTCGTATGTTTCCCTTTCTTCTATAGACTTGCTTAATCTTTTCTTTACGGTGTTGTTTGTATTAAAAGCAGTTTTAACATTGAATTTCCCAAAAAATTGTTTCATTTTATATGTTTCTTTTCCAGTGAAGGTAAATCCCGCCCAGATATTTTCTTGTTTCTTTGTGACTTGGTCTTATTATTTAAATTTTGTTAAACGCGTCTACAAACTTAAGTGAAAGTGTTACGTTAGGATTGGCAGAAAATTGTACTAAAACTTACTTCATGGATCCTAGCAGATATAATTTGTATAATAACTTTATATTATCTTTAAATACTAGTATTTAACACCTTACCATCAAGTGGTTCTATTTAAAGCAAGCAGTATTAAATAGACCAGATTAGGCATCTTTGTGTAATTTCATCAATACCGTTTTATTAAAACTTGATTAAAGTCCAAAGCATCGACTGGTATCATTCCTTTGGGGAATTGTAAAATAAAACAACTTAACTGTGGTAACGATCCATACCTCTCGTATACCTTTTCTAACGATATTGATGAAGCTTATTTGTAACAGAGCGGATGATTTCCCGAGAGTTTTGCGGCACAAATATAAAATTCACCCAGAGTTTATACTCATTGTGCACTGAAACCTGTATAATGTAAAGTCCCCAACGCTGGGAATATACAGGTTTCACGCGAGATTATTGTTGGAGTGATTATAGTTCCGCTAATCCAGGTATTAGAAATTGTGCACAATGTAGAACTTTTTTTCCGAATGCAGTATTGACTTATCTAATTATGATTAAATAAATCACGATAAAAATCTTATTCAGATAACTTGTAATAACTAAAGAGGAAACATAACCTAGGTGTCAAGGCTTGTTTTGTAACCTAACCTAAAAATATTAAACCTAGAACTAGAGAATTCTAGAACTGAGTAGTCAAAACTATATACCCACAGTATCCTCACTGTAGGAATATGTCCTGAGAGGAGGGGAAAACAGAGCATCTTCACCTTATGTTTGTTACGTTTGGCGTCAGAGGTATAACACCAATAAAATCATAAATACCTCTGTTGCTTTACTGTATAGCCTACTTTATCGGTGTAAATAAGAATTAAAAGTTAACAAAGAGCAGAAAAAGCGATACAAAAGAAGACTCATGTTTGTTAGTGAACAAAAAGTGTAACAAATAGTTGTTTTATTTATCTTTATGTATATAATTCTTCTGTAAGCGTTTATGTCACTGAAATCCTGTTATACCGGTACGACTGGACAAATTTTGATGACATTTTGTGTGTGTGTTTGAGTGGGTCCCTGGGTGGTTTAGATTCATAATTGGAAGGGGTTGAAATGGGGTTGCAACCCCTATACAGTAAATATAAATTAAACTTTCTACAAGCTATAAAGCTAAAATTATGTAATATTATTTTTAATGGATATACAAAACTATTTGATTATTTAAGTCAAATGGATGAAATGAAATAACTATACCCTTAAAATTAAATAATAATTCGTACACTTACTTGTTCTATAAGCTCAAAAACTACTAAACTAATTTCACTACATATTTCACAATTTACACATATTAGTACTAAAAGAATATGGTCACTACAAACAAAAAGAATTAAATGGGGTAGCTACCCCTATACAATAAAAATAAATTACACTAAACTTCTACAAACTATAAATTTAAAATGATTTAATATTATTCTTAATTGATATAAACATACATTTGCAATTCGATTTTTTAAGTCAAATCGATGAAATGGGATAACTACCCTTAAAATTCAATCAAGCAATAGCGAGGCATTGCCAGGTCCATTAGTAAACGTATATATATATATCTGTACCTCGGAGGTAAAGGACACTACGTCCATTTTTTCTTCTAATTTTTGATTTGATTAAATTAAATGCAAACCCTATATTATAGGGTTTACTTAATCCTGTATAAATAATCTATACTAATATTACAAAGAGGTAAAGTTTGTTTTGTTTGTTTGTTTGTATGTAAGGGGTAATCTCTGGAACTAGAACCGATTGAAAAAATAGTTGTACTAATAAAAAGCTACACTACCCCTGAGTAACATATTCTATAATTCATTTCGATAAAAACCTTTTTTTATTTCAATATTTGCAAATTTAGTCGGAAAAAATTCTTAGGTTAGGCCTGGACTGATAAAAAAACACTTGTATTTACAATATTATTACCATAGCAACCAATTGAATAAAATACCTATTTGCTCCAATATTTCCATTAACAGCTCATTTCAAACTTTGAATCAATTATTTTTGTATTTCTAGCTTTTAGGTTAGGGTTTTAAAGTGTAGACCTGAGCCTTGCTGGTTCTTTTAACCATTATTATAACTAATGTTATAAAATATACGGCATAATTTGATTTTAACATTTAACATTATTTACCATCTTAGCTTTGGTGTTATTATTAATCCTACACCTTTATTATAAAGAAAACATAACATGAGTATGCGTATAGAAGGTTCCAACGGTGTTGGCGTGCGGAGCACGCAGGGGTTTCTCCTAGTTATGTATAAAGATGAATCATAAAACATTTACGAAATTTAATATTTGTTATTAAACAAAATTATAGGTATAAGCGTCCACATTAAATGCATTAGAGCTTTTCAAAAATCTAAAAATAAAGTCGAATTTACACAAAAACATTTGGATTGATAAAAAACCTAAAAAAATACACAATTACGTAGTAAATTGTTTTTAATTTAACAATTACTATTATTGCCATTATTGCAATTATTGAGTTGTTTTGTCTGTCATATATATGTATTTACTAATGTTCACCAATTTGGTGACAATCAATACAATGTGAAAAGGATACAAAACTTAAATAATAATACAGAAAATAGTTTCAAATAAAACAGTTAATTCAACTAGTTATATATATATTTCTAACTTTGAATATGAGTTGTTTTTACTTTTATACATAAAAACTATTAGTAATAACAATTATAGATTTGTATACATTTTTTATGAAACAATATCTTACCTATTTCCCATAGTATTTTCTAAAAGGTAAACCAGACACAGTCTTAGTTTGAGGCTCCTCTATATACGAACAGAACTAGAATACAAGAACAGAGTAGTCAGTAACATATAACTATAGAGGAACAGGGACAGAGAAATAACAGAGGTACACCTCAAGCCATCTCAAAGGACCAACAATGGCTCATACTACCCACCACTGTACGGCTCCAGTTCCTACTCTGAACGAGGCCGTGTCAGATTCGACGGATGACAGTTTGTTCATAGAGAGTTCTAAAGACGAGTTCCGAATACTTTTTGTAAGAAACAAAGTACATAATTTTAATGTGGATAGGGGATAAAGTATATATTCCATAACATGTTTACCACTGAGCGACTACCCAGATAAATATCACCGCATAATTGTAGAAACATTTATTGTATTTTATTTTTAGTTTATTCAAAAAGACTTAACAAGATCGAGTAATTTCAGAAAATGTGTTAAAACAGGAAATAAAATGCAAAATAAAATTCCTTTTCCATCCGCTTACTGGAGCATCATCTGTTTTAACGATTCCAATTTACTTTTTCAAACTGCAAAGTCTCTTCTTCAACTATCACAGCACGCCGCGCCGTTTTAACATTATTTTCTGTTGGAACTGTTAGTTTTTTTGTAAATGTTGTTAGGTCAGGTGAATATTAGATTCCTCTACTTGCTGTATCTGGATAAATTAATTAAATATCCCTTGCTGAGGAAGTTTGTAAGTGGAAAAAAGTAATAATAACACCACTGTAAACTGCGAAATAAGAATTGAGATTGTCTTCAATGTCGTATACACGACGTATTCAATCTGTTAATTTAATAATTGCAGTAAAAACCGTACAAGTGAGATAACATCGACCAATATCGGTTGATATCAGGGTAGCTCAGATGGCAGAGCATCACGGCAGAAACGTGAAGGTCCCGGGTTCAACTCCCGGTCTTGGTCTATGTTTTTCACTTGTAATTTAATTAAATATCCCTTGCTGAGGAAGTGTGTAAGCGAAAAAAAATTAATTGATCTATTCTAACAAAAATACATAATATAACCAAAGAAAACTTTCAAAAAACGCTGAGATTCTAGATAAATAAAAATCCCAAACAAACACAAAAATTAAAAGTTTTTTTTTAGTTTCAGTAACATTAAAATATGTATGAATTTAAACACATTTATTGAAATAAAACAATAAACTACTTATTAACAACATTGACCATCATAAACATACAATTTAAATGAACATATTCCTTTTTTATACACCCTCAGTAAAGATATCAGTTCATGTTCATACGATTCATGAAAAACGGTACAGCTTTAATGATTGTGCAAACTGAGCATGGGCAGCAATAGTTTTAAGTGGATATAGTAACTAGTCCCGCAAGTGACATTTCGTTACGGTAAAACATTTACTATGTATGGCAGTTCTGTGCTTGGGAATTATTAGCATTGTCGACCTATTTCTTTATTTTTAACTATATTCTGAGGAAAGAACAAACTTATTTGTCAAGTAACTCGTCACTCTAGTTTTTAAGACCGCATACAATGTAGTTCAAACAAGATTAATCATGTTTTAAAATATATAAAATTGTTTATAATATGGACTAACATGGTCATTGCTGTTCAAATAAACTTAAATGGTACACCATAACTTTTAGCGAGTTGGAGTTTATTACCTAATTCTACAGTCATGCCGCTGGCTACAGTGTCACAGCAGACAAAGATTTTTTGTTGTTTAACGTCCTACTGTTTTGCACTTAAGGCTAATGAAGACGGGACCTACAGTTTTACGTGGAATCCGAAGCACAGCCAACGATGTCTGTTAAGAAACCATTTAGAAAATTATTCGGGGTCAATGGGAATTGAACCCGGAACTTTTCCATTGATGGTTGCCATGGCGATTGATAAAGCTTTGACGCCTTAACAACCACAGACAAAGAAAAACATAATTAATGATTTTACTAAAAGCACTCAAATATGAATTGATAAAATTTCTTTAATTTTAAAACAGATTGAATCCCTAAATATACTGTCTTAGTTCATAACCGGTCCAGTTTATGTCATTGATTGTCAGAACGGGACTTCTAACGCTGTTTGGATATTCTAATAATTCACTTTCAATGTAAAGTTTGTGGAGATTGTTTAAGTCTATTGTGTTCATCAGTTGGGAGAAACACAGATCTATAATAATGGAATTGACTTGAATTACACATTGAAATGACACTTGTTGATCTCCAGAATTCTTTAATCTATGTTCGTGACCATATTTACTTATTATCTTTTTAGTTAGTCCAGATTGGTTACCTTCATTATGACCTCCTCTTAAAAGCCGAGCATTTTACCTCACCAATGTTTCTGAGAATTTGGACTTCCTTTGATTACATTTATCATCTTCCTCCTAGGTCAAAACAACATTTTGCGTACTTATCTTGGAAAACTGAAGACTCAATGAAATCGGAACTGCTAACATGAAGGAGGCTACGCGCATGTCCTTCCCTCGTCATCCTAAAAGATGAAAATTTGGATTTTATCATGGCCTCGACGTAAACATTATATTTCAACTGTGTTTCTATCCCACCTCTTTTTAGACAAAAATCTCTACTTGATTGACTACTAGATTATTTACAAATACAATTCAAAAACTGTCTCCCACCTAGTGTCACTTCGTAAGTTATAAACGGAGAAAATTGCGAATTCCAAATTGATTTCGCCAAGTTAATTGCAAAGAAAGTGTAAAGGAACTGGATCGATAAGATAATCTATCAAAGTCCAAAGTCGCTTTGAATATTTCAATGCCACGTGATGTGACGTAAGTGATTGATGTTCTGAGATACTCCTTGAAATTAAAAACACAGGTTGACGACTTTATTTACAAGATAGGATGGTGTTAACATTTATTAATGATTTAGTTAGATCAATACGAATTAAATGCGCAAGTGAAAGAAAACGTTGCATGATTCAACAAATACTGTTAACCTAGATTAACCTAAATCATTTTTCAGCGTTAGCTCGATAGTATCTATATACAGGGTGACAATTAAGTCTTGAAACGGTTTAATATTTCGTATATAAGGAAAATTTTAAGGTAGATGGGATTGAAGTACCTACCCTATGTAAAAATACTATTTTATTAAGATTTCAAAATATTATCCGCCATTTTTAATTTAACTTTGTTTTTTTAAATAGGAAGGTGGTCATGTGATACATCATTTCGATGTAGAATTTCAAGATAAAACCAACGGTGAAATTTGCACATCCATATCTTCAACCGTTTCAAAATGGCGGTCAAAAAACAACGAAATCGTGTTTTCCGATTTTGCCCCATTTTGCTGTACTATTTTAGTTTTAATATTAATTATTATTCTTTTGGGATTCAGAATTAAATAAGCTTTTAAATGATATGCCACACAACGATATTTGGTTGAACCACTCGAAATCAATTACGAAAAAATCAAAATGGCTGTAACTCAAAATTTTTAAATACTCCCAAGATGGCGGATACATTTTTTGAATTCTTAATAAAATAGTATATTTACATAGAGTTGGTACCTCAATGACATCTACCATAAAATTTTCCTTATATATGAAATATTACACCGTCTCAAGACTCTATTGTCACTCTGTATTACTCTTTCTTATACAGTAAAGGTTTAAGTTACACAATTTCACAGTAACTGACATTTTAGCAGCAAAATAATAGTCAGAATTAAGTTGCTTTTCAGTTTACCTTGTTCAATATTAGGTAGGTAAAGGTGATTACTTTTAAAAATTATAGTTTTCCTGGTTAACCTTGTTAGGGTTCTGGTTTTCTTCTTCAATTTTAAAGTTAGCTAAGCGCTTTACCGTGTAACAATCCATATACACTCCAACAACTTTATTATTTGTGCCACAAAACTCTCGGGAAATCATTCTCAACTGTTACAGATAAAGACATTGCAACATATCGTTACAAACCCAAGAGACTAAACGTATTACGGTAATCTTATATTTTGCATCCATCCGAACTTATAACTGTTAAACGCTCGTAATATAAATATACAATAAATTAATTTCTTAACTGAAAGTCAGTTCGTGAATATATTGACCGTCTATATTTGACAAAAATTGTTGTGCGTTTGCGTGTTTATTAGACCGTGCGATTTAACTAAACTACTTTTCCGATCAAAACGACACTACATTTAATGATTAGATAACATGTTGAGTTGATGTACCTAGTCTCAAAAGAAATATGTAGTAATATCACTTTGAGTACATCAGTTGTGTTTTTGTTGCCCTTTTACATCATATTGCTGGTTTGAGTTAAAATATTTCATTGAGTTCATTGTTAACGGTGCCACAAAAAAAAAAAAAAAAAATGGTAGCGAATTGAAGGAATTACACCCGAAAATGGAATGGTAGTAAATTAAGGGTAAACACCTTTTTTATTATTTATGACCCTGAATTTTAGACATAACTTTAGATTGATATAAGATATAAGAGCACCGATTTAACTTTATTTTATACCAGTTCAAGTTATAAACGAGTTCGTTAACTTTAAAAATGTAGAAATTTAATCTATTAATTAGTTATACAACTAATTGCACGCTTATGCATTACCAGAGCTTTTAGAAGCAGTCATGCAGGGCCTATGGAGGTGCTTATTGAACTCTTGTCTTTAGATATCTACATACCGGAGGCTAGAAAATCTAAATGCAGCCTAACGAGTGTGAATAAAAACGGTGGAAAGGCATGGAACAGTCCTGGAGCACGAAATTCAGATATAGTAAACACTGTATTTAAAAACTCGGATTTAGATATGGTGAAATGTACACTGAGTAGATCTCTCTCAGTAATCCTAGGAAACCAAAGACTGGGAAAGGAAAACACACCGACAATCGCTATTAACCTGTTTGTACACAGATATGATAAACAGGCATTCGGGCTACAGTGTATACATCACGTTACCATAGTGCCAAATATTAGTGTGAGCCTAGATTACTGGCTTGGCCCACTTAGGATTGTAGAAAGGTTATACAGTAGATATAGACAAGTCTTACTTCTTTCCAACAGTTAGTACAGCGCTGAACTCAGTACAAATCACATCTACACTGGTGAAAGAATGTCTCTCATAACTATCCAAACTCTCCACGAAGAAGATAGTGGACTTAAGATGGGTGGCAGGACACCGTGGCATGCAAGGGAATGACAGACGCCATTGCGAAGAAAGGAACCATACACCGCATGATACCGCATGTGCCGCATTAGCCGCGCAATGGTGCAAACTACCTTTGGTCGCACAAAGTAAAGCACTAATCTAAGCCTCTAGTCAGAAGAGCTATTACACTCATAACTGGACATGGTCAAATCAGGGAACATCTAGCAACAGTAGGATCCTAGGACGGTAACCAAATCTGTCAAAAAACCCAAGAGTCTGCGAGTAACGTCATCTTTAATTGATGTTGGAGGAAAGATGGAGAAGGCTCTTTGGAATCCAGCAACCAGGAGGTGAAGAATACTTGAACTTTGGGAAGAAAATCCTTGACTTCACAATGGGTACAAGTTTTTTAACCAGTCAAAGGCGGCAACAAAAGAGGCTCGATAAACCTAAAGTTGAAGTGCTAGCAGATTCATCATTGGTCCTTCATTGGAGGATTCCATCCTAAAAAAATCTAACCTGACATAACTAATTGTTGACAATTGTGGTACCCATACTAAACATGTATATTTGAAGAAAGTTATAGAGGTATAATGTCAATGAACACTAAATATTAGACGGAAGATTAAATGTCATATTCCGTCGCTTATTGTACGAGCCAAGTCTTACTACAAGCTGTTTTTCAATAAAACTAGACTGCACCTTCTTACGTTGTTTTCTTTACATTAGGAAAGAACTAAGATTAAACTTACTGTATTTTCGAAATACATTTTATCAATAATAGTGGAAATGTTGAATTGGCAACGATATTAACAAAACAAAGTTAAATTATTATCGTATCCAACGATGGATGAAATAACCTAGGTTTTGTAGCGTTTACGGTATGACTGCGTTACCACGACAACGGGAATAAACAACACTTATTGCTTAGCGTGCGGTTTCATTGAGTTGTGTGAAATATTAATGCAGCAGACGAAATGCAATCTTAGTGGGAGTTTTTTTTTTGCAGCCTATGTTTAGAAAAAGGCATTACGTGTTGAAAATAAGTACATGTTTACTGTCCTTGTTTAGTGTTTAGTGTCTTTTGTTACGGTGTGAATAATTAATCTGTAATGTCGATATTAAAAAAAAATTAACTCATGAAACACTGAAGAATTAGTTTGTGCATAACCAATTAGTTTGCCATTAAATAAAGATGGCTGCCCTTAGTGGCGGATCTAGGCCTAAGAGTCTTGGAACAGTTTAACCTCGATGCCTAAACCCATTGGCACCCTAGGTCTTTCACGTAGTGTCGAATCTAAAGGAATTCTTTTAGAATAATTATTCTTCATATTCAGTATAGGACTTGTATAAATAGGTTAATATCAATAATTGTGATAGTTTCTTGATTTTGATCAAATCTATTAAATAATATTATTACTTATTCCCATAAAGAAAGCATTAATATGCTACATATATGTTTAAACCTTTGACCGAAACTCAGAAAGCAGACGATAATTTATCGCAGTTTCAGTGTTTTATTAGAAAATATTTTCTTGATATAAATCTATTATAGCGTATTGGTGAAATGTAATTTCACACTTTTACAGCCATTTTATTTCGATAAAGGCACAGCTTATTCTTTGGCCGGTAATCTAGATATTTACGGACAATGAGAGACGTAAACCAACTTTACTGTTTTATAGTAACTGTTGGGTGGTATTCACTTCTAATAAAAAATCTAACGAATGCAAAACATGTCTTCTTTTTGGAGTTGTAATTCAACTTTGAGTTTTAATACAATCCAACGCAAGGACAATTAGACTGAAACATTTGAGCAGTTTACCACTAAACTTGCTTGGAAGCTGGCCACATATTCATTTCTTTGTAACAATAAGACACTGAAATATCACACAGAATAAAGGATAAACGAATTTATTAAAACAGTTTTTTAACTTATTTAACTTAAATATTAATCACTTACTTCGTTAAACTTCACATTCTTAAATAATGCATAAACGACGTCATTACCTACGACCTGACGACTAGCATTGTTACGAACTACTACGCACACCGTTCATGCCACTCAAGTTTCCCTTCTCTTTATTAGTGGCTTCCAATGCAACTACGGTGCAAGGAATACCCGATTAAACCCTTACTCATAAAAATTTATTTGTTTATCTCTTAGTTTGGCGCCACTTCTGAGCCAATGCCTAGAGTGGATTGTTCTTACCGTTCTTTTAAAGTTTAGTTTTCCGCCTCTGGCAGTCATGGGTCTCTAGAACGAAATGATGCAAACAACTTAAATGTGAAACATTTCCCAATTGTAGGTTTAGGCGAAAAGATCCGAAGGGATACCATCCCTTCAAATCAACTGCTCCAACTAGACAACAATCCATGGTCTTTACTCCAATTCAAACTTGAGACCTTGAACTTTGGAGTCAGGAACGCTAACCATTCAACTACAAGGACATTCTTTCCCTGATTATTATTATTGCTTTAAATACGAAATAGTCATTTTAACAATATATCAAACAGGAGAAATTTATTTTGAGTCATTCGCTTACCCTGAGTAAAATTTTACCATTGTGGTATTGTGAACGATCGATCAACCATGTAACCAACGACCATGTAAATTAAATTACGCTGATGGCCAGAAACACTTTCACGAAATATTGGATATATAAGAAGGGCATTTCTGTCAAAGATTGAAGTATCTCCATTACAGATGTTTCTTAGTTTATCTGCAGTACTTTTAGATTTAGAAGGAGGAATTGGGTGTTTTTTCAACTTTTTCTAATATATCTTGAAATCAGTTTATCACAAAAATCAAAACAAAATTATTTTGGCACCTCAAGTAAAGCCTTTTCAAACCATAACCTATACAACTATGTCATAGAATATAATACATATTATATTAAATACCTACTCCCAAATGTTTTGTATAATTATTTATGGAGCTGTGGTTATTGTAATATGTGGGGTTTTATAACTATGTCAAATTTCAATTATAAAACAGGTCTTTGGTGTGGATTAATAAATAGGGCATCATGTATACGTTCATCAGATATTTAATTATAGGATGAATTATGGATATTAACATAGGTGTTTAGAAAATAAAGAATTTTTAACAATGATTTTGAATACAAGGAACAGAAAATTCAATAACTGCTGTAAATTTACAGTAATAATAATAGTATTTTCTGAAAAGGTACGCAGAACCAACAATAAATTTGAAATTAGAACTGTTTTTAAATCTGAAAATACTTTGATGAGAAAATTACCACACTTTAAACCAAAAGTAAATAATGGCAACTCTTTTTCCCCATGAACGAGGAATTCCCAGTAAGCTCGAATCATAAGCTCGCGTTTATTATGTCCCTGCCCTTTGTACACACCGCCCGTCGCTACTACCGATTGAATGAATTAGTGAACAAAGAAAATCATGTACAAAATACCATGTGAGTGTGGATAGAATTATTATGGACAAACATTAAGGCCTAATAATATGTAATGTATTTTGGAACATAAGAAGAATGTAGTCACCAAACTTGAAACTTGACTTTCAAAACTAAGTGAGCTTCCTATAAAGAATGCCCATGTTGTAGATTGGGTTAATGTAGGTAATGCATAGGGAACCAGTTAGGAGAAACATATGTATAATAGAGTCTGCTTGTATTGCTATCGATGAGAATCCCATTTGAATTCCAAGTATTGAGTACAAAATGTAAACAGTACACTGGAAGACCAGCCATCAATGAATGAAAATACTTGATTTCGCTCTAAGCTTAACAAACGGACACCTAAGATCTTTGGCCTCTCATAAAGAAAGTGAAGAGTTTCAAAATTTCTCGAAACATTTACCTAAGTGTTTTTTTCACCACAGTGATTTGTACTTGATGAGTGTTTTTTTGTAATTATGATTGCGTGTATGAGTTAATCGAATAACAAGTGGAGAGGCAAGCACATACGAAATTAAGGTTAGTGCTACCCGGCAAGTAATTATATTAAATATTGACAATCTTTGTCCTTAATTTATACATACATATAACAACAAAAAAAAAACCCATTAAATTGACGTCAAATATAAAACTATCCATTAACATTAAATGTCATTGAAGTGGTCGTACACATTTGACTTAAGTCAAACAGATAATGTTTTATAGTTTTTTTTTTTATATATCAAATATTTCAAACAGTTTGAAAAAATATAAGAGAAACCCTTCTGTCTTCAGAAATTAATTAAGAAATACTCAGAAAGTATGAAGATTAAGAAACTGAATTAATTGAAAAGAAAGTGTAAAGGCAATAGGGGTATACTGTAAGTGAGAGGGGGGGGGGGGGGGGGGGGTCGATAAGACGATCTGTCAAAGTCCAAAGTGTGCTTTGAATATTTCAATGTCACGTGATCTGACATAAGGCTTAAAGTGATTGATGTGCTCGACCGTTACGCAATGGTGACACTTTCTGATAACTGTACACGCCCTTCAGACATTATTTTGTGTATTTATTAAGTAGTTCTTTCCTTCAAATTACCAAAATAACTCCGCTAAAGGGGAACTTGACGTATGCATAATACTTGTGCCGTGTTAGGCCTTTCGAGGCTCCTGTGAGCTGAGGGAACGGAATTACTTCTCGCAAATTTTACAGAGCATAGATTAAGTTTGATGGTACCACCGTGTTATATTTTGAGGTAAGGAATGAAAATATTGGAAGTTTTGTCAATGTTTATTAGTGAAGCTAACTTTTGAAATTTGTTTGACTATAATGAGAGGAGGTCATGCAGTTTATCATAACAATGCAAGTCTATTTTAAGAGATAGGTCGTTTTAAGTGCAAGGCTAGATCAATATATATAAAGTTCTAAAGGTCTCTTATCACAGAGAATAATAATACCTTCAATTGCGTCTTTCAGAAAGCAGCATTATGAAACATAACGCTCAGTCAACATTTTAACATAATATTATTTACGAAATTAAGTGTAATGGAGGGTCAAATAACAATAACTTCACAACAGAAAAAATTAGAGTGTTTTATTATTTGGGAAAGCTAAGCTGATAATAATTATCAAAACACTTTATATACTGAAAGACAAGTGGAGACACATAGTCTAAAAAGTTGAAGAATATCCAACTTACAAAATCACTAATAAACATTTTTTTCATTAATTTCGTCAAATTCAGTCAAGATAGTTTCGTAGTAAAGAACAACGTGTATTTTGATATAGTTTTGGAAAAATTTAGATCTTAGAGTTCAGCAAAAACCCAAATTTGTTAATATTTACATATTATTGTTTTAAAAGGTAGATATTACACTCTTATATTTTGAATAACCATTTCTGTTACTATGAAATTGGGGGGGGGGGGGGGGGGGGCTAAAATGTTGGTATCCAAAAAATAAATATTGTATTTTTTTAAGGGTACCGTTTGAAACGGCAATATAATTTGGTGTTACATCATTTTTGAAATATTGCGAAAAAGTTACACAAAAACTCATTCTGACCGTGTTTTCGGAAGTACATTTTGAACAGGCTATTGTTGTTAAAGGTACATATATACAGGAATATCACAGTGAACACAAACATTAGATAAACAAGTTGTGGAATGATTTTAGGAGATTTTGAATGGTTTTGAAATACTCTGTATATTATTAAAGTATAGAAAATCTGAAGTATAAAAGTGTTATTGAGTGCACTTCTAAATTTTTTATACTGTCCTAAATGGCAGAAACTAACTTCAAGCCATCCATTAAAAAACATATATATCTATACATAAATACTGTAATAAAAGTGTGCAAATAATCCCACCCGGATATCAGGTAATCGAACTTATATCCTGTCAGGTTGGTAGCCAACCACAGTTTGCTTTACTTCCGCCTTCTTTTCCTCTAACCAAACATTTAAAAAATAAAAAGCTACCCAGGTTTCTAGCCGAGATTCAAACCTGGGATCTTCTGATCAAGAATGTACCACGCTGTCCACTCGGCTAAGGCGTGCCCTCAGAACACTTGATACACTACTAACCTACAAGTAAAAACGAATAAATCAACACTGTCTTTGAGTGCTTATGACTAGTTTGCTTGCAGCGGTAGTGAGTTTCCGCATATAGGATACGCATATATGGATATCAAAGATTGTTAAACAGCAATATGAAGTATTTATTGACGGTAATACTTAATTTTCGTAGTCGAATCATTTTATTGGTTTTCGTTACTAATATTGTATTTATTCCCTTTGCGGTTATTGTTATTATTTAGATGGTTAGTTCAGTACATTGAGTGTGCACACTTCCCCGGGTTTTAAGGTAAGGTCGAGAATAATAATTTTGTAAAAGAGAGTAAACGGTTGTAAAGACGTTTTTAAAACAGAAAATAGTTAATTACACGATTAGGGTTTTTATTAAAACCGAGTATGTTTAACTACCCCTTCTCCGATTAACGACCGAGATAACGCCCTCACTTCCGTTACTAAAGTAAACATTGAAGGTTTAAATATTAAAATGAAACAATATAAAATTACAATTTATTTTCTTCCGACATGCAACTATAAATGTTATCAGCGTGTTCGTATTACCAGACATTGGGAGCCATTTATTTTAACATTATTACCTTTTGAAGTGAAACTTTTATAGGTGTGCCAACTCGATAAATTATCCACGACTGTACATTGGTTCTGTGTAGATAACGTAATGAAACTAAATTAATGAATTCAAGGGTTTGTTGCAGTGAAGTACGATTTTATGTTTTAAGTGACTCCCTTTTGTTATAATTATTGTTTTTCTGACGTTTTTCATCATTTATGCATGGAAATATGGTACACGTTTCTAGAGTATGAATCCACTATTGTTATCGGGGCATCAAAAACTAAATAGCGAATATAACACTGGATGTTTGCGAACAATATAAGTGCACATTTGACGATGGGGATTACTTTATAAAAATTGATCTGCCAAAAATAATCAATCGATTTCCTCACCTCTTTCAAAACTGCGTTCATAAAAATTGGATTAACAATTTACTTTAACAAATTTGTCTTAAAGGACATCTTAATCTTAAAGGACAAACTCCATCCTTATTAAAATCACTGGTTAGTTCGTCTCTTGGTCTGTTTAACCGACTACCTGTTAGAGTTGATTATTTTCGAAAGTGATGAAGTTATTCCAATTTAATTTGTCTCAGTTTTAAAGCATGCTGAGGAAGATCAGAACTCAAAGAATATTTTACCACCATTTTAGGAGACGTGCACAGATTTGTAATACACAAATTTATTATTTCATTAGATTTTTGTGTACTGTATCTTAAAGGCTTTATTTACGATTATCGAAACAATGTTTAAACGAAGTTATATTTGCAGTTATTTTTAAAAATCTATAAACCCCCCATTCCTTCTGCTCTATTTGTAAAAATAATACACTAACATTTTGAAAAAAAAACTATTAGTCTTATAAGTACTCATATTCTTTATAGGAAAATTATAGCGAATCATATATTTTGTAAATAAAAAAGGATGAAAAATATGTTTTCCAATCATGTTGTATTAATTTTTAGAATTCTGTACATAAAAAGGAAAAACTTTATAGGATCACTTCTTTCGTTCCATTTACTCTTATTTCTTGTATGTTCATATCATCACTGCTCGGAATAAGGGTCCAACATAAACAAGGAAATCTTCAGGCTCGTTCCGATTCTACGTTTCGTACCATTTATAAATCTTTGAATTTGAATAACAACTCGTATCTAGATCAGGATGTTTGGATAGTACGAAATGTAATTAAATGTAGAGCAGAGCTGCTGTATTTGAACTGCAGGCCTTGGGTGGAGGGGGTAAATGACAATTGTTCGCTCTGTAATTTGAAGGCTAAAAAAGATAGTTTCCATTTTTTAGCGATTTGTCCAATCTTGGGAACAATAGGAAACAATATTTTGGGAAATTGGAGTTGAGTTGGGAGGAATTACTTGTACAGCTTAACGGGGAAAATTGGAAATATCTTGCTCGGTACGTACAAAAGGCTTGGCAATACAGATGGGAATTAGTCCACGAATTTAATTATTAAAGTTGTAAATTTGTATTTGTTTTCATGACTTTGCTCCCCCTCAATTATTTGTTAATAATTTGTTAATATTTGTGTTGTTGTCGGCAATCTTTGCAAAATGTTCATATTGTTGGTAATCTTTGCCTAGTTTTCATACGTAATTCATTTTTACTTGTCTTAGTATATTGTATTTTCTAAGTGTGTGTGAGTGTTTGTCTGCGTGTGAGGGTGTGCATGTGTATTTATGTAATTATGCATGGGTGTCAGGTTTAGGATAATTATTTCTTGTTGTTTTGTAATGTTTTGTTAGCGTTATGCATGTAACACATAGAGCTAGAGGTGTTAAAGTAAAAAGGTTTAACAGTCTTCCAACCGACAGACGGTAAACACCATTGTCTAAATAAGCTTGCAAAAAGAAATTATTGAACCTTCATTGTATAATAAAGGTTTATTATTATTATTATATTATCATTGCTCGGAATGACCATAGTGTCGTCTGTAAATCCTAACAGCTGGGTATCCTCTGGCAACAGTATTTCTAATGTTTCGTCGTTCATTCCATTTGAAAGAAATGGTCCTGTACGCAATCCTTGAGGAGCACCACAAGTCATTGGCTCTTTATTTTTAAATCCTCCTTCCATATTCCGACCTGTCCTTGAAGTAGTCGTCTTCAATATTTTTAGATATTATGGTAGTCCATATTTTCCAGTCCTCTTCCCACCTCACAGACAATGCAAGAGTTTGCATTTTTTTTTATTAGTATAATCTTTTTTAAGTCGCATTCCTTTTTATAACGTATTTAGTTTGAATTAATGGTAAGGAAAACCCCCGATACTAGTAGTTAAGTAGGAAACATATTTATAAAATATTAATTAGGTACTTGCCTTAGCAATCACTTGTAGTTGTTTAATGAGTTTACAACTGTTTCGCCTTCTCTTCAGGCATCATCAGAACTTAAACACTAAAAAACACTTCTCATAATCTCACCGATTAACAACATTAAATATGAAACACATTTAACACTTAAATAAAAACACAAATTTACGACACTTAATATCTAGATGGCAGTGGTAGTCTTTATTTTGCGTGTTAAATTTCATGTTGCTATATGACTACAATGGACAGATATGGCGTTTAATTACAACGCTTATTCAAAGTTCATAGGATCGTAAATCTTTTAGGAGGGCCTCCCTGGTGAAGAAATGGAAAGCATTGATGAACAAATAACCCCCTTCAAATTACCTTCAAGTCTACTTCAATATACTAAAAATAAACGGTGACGTCTCCACAACACCGAGTCTCCACAGCGCCGAGGGCAAATTAGTCTCCTCAGCGCCGAAGCCATAAATTATCAAAGGGTCTGCTCAGTGATGCAGAAGTGACAAGGGTCAATATCTTCAATGCCGGGCTCAATGAGTTTAATCGGTGAAGGAGTAAATATTTGTCATATTTTTATTAAACTAAAAATACAATGTTACTATAGAATTCGAGGAGTATTAGGTTAGGTTAGGTTAGGTCAGGTTAGGCTACGTTAAGTTAGGTTAGGTAATGTCTGCAATGAAATGTATGAAAAATTTGCGTCATTCCAGTGCTAATCATCTACTATGCTCAGCCATTACCACAGTTCGTTGCTTTTGTGAATTCCAATTCGGCTATACTTAAGTTGTGTAAAGTATGTAATAGTTTTTCAAAATGTTTTGTGCATAATTTTGTTTATGTAACAGTGATTAAATAATAAAAAAAAAAACAAAGCCAGAAGGCCGCTTTTTATATTACTGGACTTGATTTGTAATGTTAAACACAATCATTCTAGTAATATATATATATATATATATATATATATATATAT
>JAGFPH010005589.1:0-13506 GCA_018207615.1 Philaenus spumarius
TATATTACAGAACAGCTGTTTTATGTTTTTAATTTATTTATTGAATAGCAAATGTTTTTATGTAAACTGCAGAACAGCTGTTGTATGTTTTTAAATTCTCATGTATATCTTATGGGGATTTTTCGTTTTTCGGGGACCTCAAAAACCCCTTAGTTTTTAATTTTAGAAAAAACTTATATTTTTCCCTCGTTCATTGAATCGATACCTTTAATTTGACACCTCTCCCATCATCCTCCAATTTACCAAATTCCCACAATTTTTAATCTAAAATTTTGCTTACAGAATTATATATAAGGATTCTTCATCATACTGGAAAGCTTTTAATTTATAATATAATTAATTTTACTCACATCTGCTCCTCCAAATATTTTTGTTTGCTCTTGTTTTTTTTTTTTTTTTTTTTTTTTTTTTTTTTTTTTTTTTTTTTTTTTAGTAGCCTACACTATCATCCATAACCGGCAACATAACCTGTCATAGTTCCGACAACATTACAAAAACCCGTCTCTAAAAAGTTTGTTACTTAACAATAAACAAAGGGTTTTTAAACAATAAGTGTTTGTAAAAGTGCCAGTGTTTTTAACCATTTAAATGTATGTCAAAGTTCGTAAAGGTGTTTCAATGTGTTGTTTTAAAAATTTGACAAAGTATAAATGTTACCGAAAAGACGCACGTGACCATGGCTAAAAAAAAAGTAGAAACGGTCGTTTTGCCAACAAAAATATTTGGAGGAATAGACGTGATTAAACAGTTGATTCAAATGTATGTATCTATTTAATAATAAACGGTATCAGTTAACTGACACAAACTTTCTCCCAACTTACTGTAGTCAAAATAATATTGTTTTTAATCATTTTATTTATTACTTTTATTACACTATAAATAGGTACTGAAAATTTGATCAAAATCGTTAGAGCCGTTTTTGAGAAATTTGCATTTTTGTCGTTTTTTATGGCTTTTTAAGGGTAAATTACCTTTAAAAATTAAAAATTCCAAAAAATGAAAAAACGCATGGAGATATTAGGGTTTAGTACCTACATACCAAATTTCATGAAAATCGGACCAATAGTGTCCTCTCTGGTCGTGTATACATACTGACAGACAGACACCACGTTAAAAACACTTTTTTGGGTTCAGGGAGCACCAAAACAAAAAATTCCACTAAAAATATTTTTGGGTTCAGGGAGCACCAACACAGATAATTGCACTAAACAATTTTTTGGGGTTCTGGGAGCACCAAAGCAGATAATTCAACTGAAAATTCAAATTCGAACATTTTTACGAAAACAATTCTTTCTCCATATACTGCGTATAGGGTGGAGAAAGTAAAAATGAAATGCCGTTCGTTGGTAAGCGTATCACTTGAGAACGGCTTTACCAATTTGGCTATTTTTGGTTTTAAAATGTTCGTAACAGTCCGAATTAGGTTTTTATAAAAAGAAAAAATTGAAAAGTTTCTCGGAAAATTTTCAAATTCGGGAAAACCGAACATCCTTTTCTTCCATGAACTCAAGACCATAACTCACCAAAACAGCTGTTCTAATAAAATGCTTAGTAACACATGTTTGTTTACATTCATTACCATAGCAACTTTACTTAGCATTATTTATATTCAGTTTATTATTATTCAAAACCAACAGCTTTTTTAGGTTAGATTGACCAACTTAAAGCAAACAAAAACAAAAATCAACTAAAAATGCTTACTATATTTTAATTCAATTCAAACATTGATTGTTACATATTATATAATATAAAACAGCTGATTTGGGCCAAAAACTTAACATAATTTTAGGTTAGGCCTACAATGAACCAAAACACGTTTATTTGCAACCAATTTGGCTAATTTAAAATCAGGTTTCTTACAGTTCTTCACAACTATCAGTTATTTTAGATTAGGTAAACCAAACAAAAGGTTTACTGTATTATCTATAAAGGTTTACAAATTATAAATATAAATTTGTGTAGTATATTCTTAAGTGGCATAAAAACCATTTTGCAATTCGATTACTTAAGTCAATGTAACGAAATGGAATAACTACCCTTTAAATTAGATCAGGCAATAGCGAAGCGTTGCTGGGTCCACTAGTTAATTATATTATAAAAAAGATTAAGTTCGAATCAATGTGTCGGATCTAAGATGGCGTACAAAAATTAAAAACCCACCATAATACAGATTTTTAGTCCTATGAAAACCCACATTTCTTTCTATCTCAAAATACCTGTAAGATAGGCTGTATAAATCCTTTTCCACAATTAAATATCAGCCTGTATTTATATGACTAGGTAGTAAAACGCAGTTATTTTTGTATCCGAAAATTGTAGTCGTTTGCCCATACAAACTTTGTTGTATGTGAGATAGGTAATTCTCAAATTATGAAATATAGATTCCCTTACTGGTCTTGTTGATAAGGTAAGGGGGATAATTCCCTTAGGGCCCTACGGTCCATGTATCTCAGGTGTTCCATCTTTCCAGTCCATTAGCTGTTCTGTTTTTTACCATCCCCAGACAGTAGCATGTGGTTTTTATTTTAGACAGTTCCTGCTAGTTACAAAACAGTAAATTTGGAGTTGGTGTTTTACATTTACGTTTTTGTGGCATTTACTCATTTCCAACGCTTGTTTGTAATCACGGTTTGTTTGTATTACAGGTGAGTTGCAGTTTTGTAGTACTTGACTAGAACGTTTGAGCTGTTTGTAAGTATTCACTTTTATGCTAAAATATATTTTGTAGTAAATTAGTGACAATATTTCTATGTATGATCACGAATGAACATGAGAATAGCTACATCGTGACTGGCAGTAGGCCAAATACTACTTCCCATAGAATTTCATTTGAAATCCGTAGCAACGCACGTGTACATCATTCATAATAAGAAGTCTTTTTTACGCTTCCTGTAATTAATAAGTGGTCCGCCTTTTTTTACGCTCAATAGCTCGAATTTTATATTTAGCCAATAACAGATTCTCCTTTTTTACGCTTAATAAGTCTTATTTTAAATGTAATCAATAACAAATCCTCCTTTTTTACGCTTAATAAATCGTATTTTATATGTAATAAATAACAGATCTTCTTTTTTTTACGTTTAATATGCCGTATTTTAATTGCAATCAATAACAAATCCTCCTTTTTTACTCTTAATAAGTCGTATTTTAAATGTTATTAATAAAAGATCCACCTTTCTACGGTTAATAAGTCGTATTTTAAATGTAATCAATAACAGATCCTCCTTTTTACGCTTAATAAGCCTTATTTAAATGTAACAATAACAGACCCTCCTTTTTTACGCTTAATAAGCCTTATTTAAATGTAACAATAACAGATCCTCCTTTTTTACGCTTAATAATCCTTATTTAAATGTAACAATAACAGATCCTCCTTTTTTACGCTTAATAAGCCTTATTTTAAATTTCATCAATAACCGATTCGTATTTTTTACTCTAAACAAGTCGCATTTTAAATGTAATTAATAACAGATCCTCCTCTTTTTACACGCCTAAAAGTCGTATTTTAAATGTAATCAACAACAGATCCGTATTTTTTACGCTCAATAAGTCGCATTTTAAATTTATTTAATAACCACTCCGTATTTTTTATTCTAAATAAGTGGTATTTTAAATGTAATCAATAACACATCCTCATTTTTACGCTTAATAAGTCTTATTTTAAATGTAATCAATAACAGATCCTCCTTTTTTACGCTTAATAAGCCTTATTTTAAATGTAATCAATAACAGATCCTCCTTTTTACGCTTAATAAGCCTTATTTTAAATGTAATCAATTACAGGTCCTACTTTTTTACGCTTAATAAGTCTTATTTTAAATGTAATCAATAACAGATCCTCCTTTTTTACGCTTAATAAGCCTTATTTTAAATGTAATCAATAACAGATCCTCCTTTTTTACGCTTAATAAGTCTTATTTTAAATGTAATAAATAAGATATTCTTTTTTTACGTTTAATAAGCCGTTTAAATGTACAGTAATCAATAATTAACAGATCCTTCTTTTGCACAATTAATAAGTCGTATTTTATATGTAATAAATAACATATCATCTTTTTTACGCTTAATAAGTCGTATTTCAAATGTAATCAATAACAAATTCACATTTTTACGCTTAATAAGTCTTATTTTTAATTTAATCAATAACCGATTCGTATTTTTTATTCTAAATAAGTCGCATTTTAAATGTAATCAATAACAAATCCTCCTTAAGTCGTATATTTTAATATAATCAATTACAGATCCTGTTTTTTACGTCTTATTTTAAATGTAATCGGTAGATAATAGATCCGTATTTGTTTACGCTTAATAAGCTGTTTTTAAAAATGTAATCCATAATAGATCCGTCTTTTTTACGCTTGTTAAGTCGTATTTTAAATTTAATCAATAATTGACCCGTTTTTTTTACACTTAATAAGTAGTATTTTAATAAGTCGTATTTTAAATGTAATCAATGACAGATTGCTATTATTTAAGGTAGCTATATAACAGATAGACGTTCAGGAAGAAACTGAACGTAGTTACACAGTATGTTTAAGTTCCCCATCGAAAGATTCTGATCCTCCTGATTGGTTTTTCATTTTAAAAATTGGTCAACACTGTTTCCCTTCATCATGTGTATTAAGAAGTATAAATATTTGGAAACGTCCTTCAACTGAAAACCTTCACGAGTACCTACTTAAGGCAAATTCTTTGTAGTTTTCATTGCCATTCATTATCACCGGTTTGCAATTTAATGACACGAGTCGACAGTGTGTACTACGCTTTCGGAAAACATTTGTTGCGGAATGTTACATCAAGTTATCTAATCTTTCTGTAAGATAACCTCTGTTATTTAATTTTGTTTAAATTACAGTGTACTACGCCGTGCTTATGTTTAGGAATACGTATTAAATTTTGCTCATTTTGCCTCAACAAATATTTGTCTTTGTGTGTTTTTTGCCACATTTAGTTTTGTTATGTGTGGTTTTTTATTTAAGTATCTAAATACTGTCTTTTTTCTTTTACAATGAGTGCTTTTTCGTCTTTACGTACCGAAATCTGCTCATGGCTCTAAGGTGTTGCCCAAATAATCCATAATGTTAATTTTCTACAGGAACCAACATTGAATCTCATTGGTCACAGTACCATAATAGTCTTCTTTGACCATCAAATATTCTTTTGGGATGACCGTACAAATAGCAATATTGATTGACTCGTTAGGGTTTTGGATCAGGGACGTTGCCCCAGATAATTTTAAACCCCCAAAGTTGGGAAATTTGAGGCTGTATGCAACAAAGGGTAACAGTAGGCGCAACTTTACTATTTGACTATAGGCTAACCTATGGCAACAGAAATGCAAAAATAATAATTAAAAAAAATACCTAAAAGGTTCTAACCTAACCTATTTAGTCACAGTATGTTTCCCTGTATTCAACATTTAACTCTAGCCTAATATGTTTGCAGACAACGACGTTGTTTTACATTCTGCTGTTAAATGTTGAATACAGGTAAACATACTGGGACTAAATAGGTTAGGTTAGAACTTTTTAGGTATTTTTTTAATTATTATTTTTGCATTTCTGTTGCCACAGGTTAGCCTAGAGTCGAATAGTAAAGTTACGCAAACCAAGCGTCCAATTAATTATCCCTACGCCTTGGTCCTATGAATGTTGAACTCGTCAAACTAATGGACGCTGATTTACTGTCATTTTGTTCGTTAGTTCTGACAGTTAGTCTGTAGGTTATGTTTGTCTTGTAACAGTTCGTCGATACCGCCATGAATGTTTGGTTCGTTTCCATAGCAACCAGTGTCTCCAAATAGATGCGATGCTTCATTGATTCCTGGCCCATGCTTAAGAAAATAATATTATACCGAACGTTTGCATAAATTAAACACGGAACACTTTTTACGAAACAAATTACCTAAGAATAATAATGTAAACCGATTTCGTGAATATTTATTAATAAGTTTATTTCAGTGTTAAGGTTTATATTCCAGTATATACTTTAAGATTTTGAATCTATGCGGGATTTACCGCAACGCTGGGCAGGCAAAAGAAAAATGTTTAAAGAAATATTAACTTCATCATTGGATTCATGTTATTATTTTATTCGTTGCTTAATTTATTAATTTACAAGATAAAATCAATAAAAATAAACGGTATCAGTTAACTGACACAAACTTTCTCTCAACTTACTGTAGTCAAAATAATATTGTTTTTAATCATTTTATTTACTACTTTTTAGAACAAAACAAAAAAATAATATTTTACCTACGTCAATCGTATAAAAAACTTATTGTCCCAGGCGGGATTCGATCGCGCGACCTTTGAATTACTGGCCGTGCTCGCTACCGTGGTGCTACTCCGTGCGGCCGCTGCCGCGATGCTAGATTGACAACACAAACTTGTTTATTTTTAAACATTTCCCCATAATTATAAAACGCCGAAGTTTTGATAAAAGCGGGTGGTGTCATTTTGTTTGGCATCTTAAGCACTATAAATACCGAAAATTTGATCAAAATCGTTAGAGCCGTTTTTGAGAAATTTGCATTTTTGTCGTTTTTTATGGGTTTTTAGGGGTAAATTACCCTTAAAAATTAGAAATTCCAAAAAATGAAAAAAACTCCTGGAGATATTAGGGTTTAGTACCTACATACCAAATTTCATGAAAATCGGACCAATAGTGTCCTCTCTGGTCGTGTATACATACTGACAGACAGACACCACGTTAAAAACACTTTTTTGGGTTCAGGGAGCACCAAAACAAAAAATTCCACTAAAAATATTTTTGGGTTCAGGGAGCACCAACACAGATAATTGTACTAAACAATTTTTTGGGGTTCTGGGAGCACCAAAATTGATAATTCAACTGAAAATTCAAATTCGAACATTTTTACGAAAACAATACTTTCTCCATAATACTTACGTATAGGGTGGAGAAAGTAAAAATCATGGTTTTTACTACCTTTTTCAAAGTGTTTTAATTTAGGCTATTATTGTTCAGGAGTCCTGTGGTCAGCGTAGGGTAAGAAAAATTGTTTCACATCATTGAGCCCTCGATAATGCAAAAACTGAGAGGAATTTCTTTGCTCCAGCTTGCCGTGACACAACCTGTTGATGCAGTGTTTGAAGTTAAAACTGCTTTAGGCGCAGCGAGCACTTTTTGGATGAGGTAAAATATAGGAACTCGCAATACGCGAGACGGTTAAAGTGAGACGCTTTGCGGGTTTGATTTCGTCCATGACTTCGTCTTCTTCATTGGTTTACACACGTACTACTATACAGGGTGATTCACGAAGTTATCCCCACACATACAGCTCATTCTACTAGTAAAAATAATGAAAAAAATTCATATAAACGTAGGTCCGGAATTGCTTCGTAAGCGAGTTACGGCTAGCGAAAGATTTCGCACAAAATTTAGTACCTTGGGTGAAATGAAGACTTGCTTGAAGGCAAATAAAGGGCCAAATTCAGAGATTTCTTATAGTTTTCGAGCTGAAAAATCGAATAAAACACCCAAAATAGGGGTTGAGAAACACTTTTTTTATGTTTGACCTACAATAACGTCGTTAAATAGGTAATAAATACATACAAATTTTAAACATAAATTGTAGAAAATTTTATTCCGAGAAAATTGATGTAAGTAAAGTTAAAGATACAACAGAAATAACTTTGAAAAATCCAATTTCATTTAGATAATACATTACTAATTTTAAGAAAAATAAATTGAGTTGGGCCAACTGTACCCACCTTTTTATAACACATGTTCAAAAATGAGGCCGTCATTATCAATACATCTCGAAGCTCGTTTGTGTACAGTTTTTGTTGCATTTCTTAATTTGTCAGGACTTCTCTTTATCTGCTCAGCTGTATCCATAATACGGGCAACTAATTCTTCACGAGAATTAACTTTTGTTTTGTAGACATTATCTTTCATCCAGTTTTACAGTTCATCCAGAGGTACAGTTTTGGGACCAGTTTTATTCGATTTTTCAGCTCAAAAACTATAAGAAATCTCTGAATTTGGCCCTTCATTTGCCTTCCCAGAATTTAAGGAACTCTTCATTTCACCCAAGGTACTAAATTTTGGGCGAAATCTTTCCCTAGCCGTAACTCGCTTACGAAGCAATTCCGGACCTATGTTTGTATGAACTTTTTTCATTATTTTTACTAGTAGAATGAGCTGTATAAGTGTGAGGATAACTTCGTGAATCACCCTGTATAAACCAGAAGTTTAATGGAACAACTGATCATAAAAGAAAAAGAAAATAACGAAATAAAATAGGCAGTGGTAAATTCATAGGCCTAAACTCAATAGCTGTACGGGTTTAGTCATGTCATGCTAGTGATGAAATGGACATTGCACTTCCTAATTTTGTAAGTTGTGTTAAATTAGTGTACTTGGTGGTACCTCTAAAATGGACATAGTGCTTCCTCATTTTGTAAATTGTGTTAAATTAGTTTATTTGGTAATACCTCTAAAAAGAACATAGTGCTTTCTCATTTTTTTAAATGTCTAAATTTGCTAACTTGCTTGCTTTGGTAATGAATGTAAATGCATTATAGAAACGAGTGTAACCTAAAAATTATGTATTTTTTATTATTATTTGACCAAAGACAATGATGTTTATGTAATTTTTTCTTTTTTTTAATTCAATTTTAAATGGGACAAGATAAACATAATTCGACCACGCAGCTGAACCGCTGACCTGAGTTGAGCGAATTTCCTAAATTAAGTTTATGTATAAACCCTATTTCAACCAATTATTTTAAAAATTGATCTACTCACGAAAGCGCTGAATAGGTGCCTCTGTGTACGAATTATATTTGCAGAATTTGTTTGCACCTAAGCCTCTAGCTTCGACTCACGCTCTCCTTCATTCCGCTCGGTTTGCGAGTTTGCACTTCGACCTTGCGGCCTTGAGCGGACTGCTTCGCTTCGCTCGTAGAGTACAAACTCGGCCGTTGGTCTCGAATCAGAAGCCCTCACGTGGATTTGAACCGAGTACTTTTATGGTATTTTACGTTATGATCGATTTTGGAGGAACCAAGTGAGCTACAAAAAAAAACAAAATATGCAGAATAATATCCTACATCCATTTTTACTTTCTCAACCCTATACGTAGTATATGGAGAAAGTATTGTTTTCGTAAAAATGTTCGAATTGGAATTTTCAGTTGAATTATCTGTTTTGGTGCTCCCAGAACCCCAAAAAATTGTTTAGTGCAATTATCTGTGTTGGTGCTCCCTGAACCCAAAAATATTTTTAGTGAAATTTTTTGTTTTGGTGCTCCCTGAACCCAAAAAAGTGTTCTTAGAGTGGTGTCTGGCCGTCTGTCAGTCTGTCTGTATGTATACACGACCAGAGAGGACACTATTGGTCCGATTTTCATGAAATTTGGTATGTAGGTACTAAACCCTAATATCTCCAGGCGTTTTTTTTCATTTTTTGAAATTTTTAATTTTTAAGGGTAATTTACCCCTAAAAACCCATAAAAAACGACAAAATTGCAAATTTCTCAAAAATGGCTCTACCGATTTTGATCAAATTTTCGGTATTTATAGTGCTTAAGATGCCAAACAAAATGACACCACCCGCTTTGATCAAAACTTCGGCGTTTTATAATTATGGGGAAATGTTTAAAAATAAACAAGTTTGTGTTGTCAATCTAGCATCGCGGCGGCGGCCGCACGGGGTAGCACCACGGTAGCGAGCACAGCCAGTAATTCAAAGGTCGCGCGATCGAATCCCGCCTGGGACAATAATTTTTTTATACGATTGACGTAGGTAGAATATTATTTTTTTGTTTTGTTCTAAAAAGTAGTAAATAAAATGATTAAAAACAATATTATTTTGACTACAGTAAGTTGGGAGAAAGTTTGTGTCAGTTAACTGATACCGTTTATTTTTAGATAAAACTCTAAAACAGTTTCATTCTAGTACGAAAAATCTCAAAAACTAGTTATTGACCATCAAAAAACGTGCTTTCAGCTGTTGGATGTTTTTGGCTAAAGAACCATCCGAGCGACGTAGACAACCAACGTACGTACCGAATTTGGACGTAAAATGTGGCCACTAAAGTGTGAACACATATATACGTATATATGAATTTGTAATTACACCAAGAAACGTGTTCTGGGGACCATGATCGGTGCTCATTTACTACTCCCGAAGTTTGGTCTTACCATAAGAGTTACTTTAATATGGAAATTCGCTAATAATGACCAAATTTCGGATTAAAACAATATAACCAACGATTTATATTCATGACTGTTTTCACTTCTCTGTCGGCAGTCCAACGACTGGTTTCTTTCTTTCATAACATCTCCAGTAGTATGTTAAAAAACATGTAAGAGTAAAAAGTAACAATATTTTTCAGTCACCAAATGGAGTGATTTGCGATTAAAAATTTCTTAAAACATTCTAGCACAATTGAGCTTGAAAATAAAACCGTTTTAGAGGATACCCTAAAAAAATTTTTAAATCCAAGAAAACTAAAGAGACAATCCTATTTGCATAAAAAGCCCTACAAAAAGTTACAAATAACAGGATTATGTCTGCCATTAGAGTTGCGAACTAAATATCGCCTTGATTCATATTCGAACAACTTTGTTAATTACATTGTAGAATTGTTTAACTTTTAGAAAAACAAGTTAATTCGATTATCCACCAGTCGAAACTTTGGACAGGCTCGAGTGTGTTTTGTACATGATCGGCTTTACAAAGTTTGATTCGATGGGAATGAATTACTGACACGAAGTCAGAACAGATCAAAACTGGTGAGATTTAGTGCAGATTGTACGAGTGTTCTTGTTTGAGAGTTTATTTTGTCGGGCTTAAAGTAAAAAAAACTTGTTGAATAGGATATAAAGTAAATTACGTGCATACAGTAATACAATAAGTCTTTTAATCAAAGATAACTAGCTGTCCCGTGCGAATATTTTGCTTCGTGATCAAATACAGTAAGTATTATAATAATGTGGTTATAAGTAAATGCAAGTATTTATTAAGGCCAAGCTATTTAATTTTGAAGAGAAATATCAGTCTTATTATAAAAAGTTGTTATCTAAGTTATTATGTTTAATTGTAAAACATTAAAAAGTGGGCATTTAACCCTAGAAGTGGCAGTGTTAATTAAAATGATTTTTTTGGCGTCTGCAAGCATTTTTTTTAAATTTACCAAATATATAGTAGTTATATCCCAATCAAAAAGTGGTTTTTTGTAGAGAAAGGTTCAAAGACTTCATATATATGCCAGTAAAAAATTTATTGATGTAAAATTTACAAAGTTATTAGCTCAAGAAACAAAAAAAGGTTCAGTAACGAAAGGAAAAAGTTCAAATTTAGGCCTACATAAAAAGTAGTAAAAATGTTTTGTAATTTTTTAAAATTTACAAAAGGTTTGTAATTTATTTCTAAATAGAACTGTATACAAATATATATCTATTTTAAATTATGAAAACACCATTTTGTATGCTCCTACTTCAAGACTGCTAACAAAACTAGACCTAGTTTGAATAGTAATTTAGGAATTCAGTATATATGCTTTGCCCAAAAATGAAATATTATTATAAAAAATTATTAAAGATTAAATCAAAGAATTTTTTTAAAGTTTTTTGTAAATTGTGTACATTTTCAATAGTGTACGTGGAAAGTTTTTTTTACTTTCTCACTATACTATAGTATAGAGAAAGTATAGTGATCGCAAAAAAAATCGAAGTTGAGATTTTTGTGGAAATATCCGTTTTGGGACCCCCTGAGCCCAAAAAAGTGGTTTTTACAAAATGTCTGTCTGTATGTATGTCTGTATGTGTGTCTGTATGTATACAAAGCTAGAGAGAAAACTATTCGATCGATTTCAACCAAATTTGCACCAGCCATGTCAAGTACGCCTGTATAGATGCACGAAAAAGGGTTTTCAACCATTTTGAAAACAACACCCTTTTTGACCAAAAAACCCCAAAAAATCAGTTATTATTTTTTTATAAAAAAACGGCTCTAACGATGTTGATCAAGTTTGGCTTATTTGTAGCCTTTAATGTGCCCTACCATATGCAAAAACCCGTATCTTTCTAAAAATTCTCGTTTAGCTAATAATAATAATAATAACTGATTTTTGGGGTTTTTTGGCCATAAAGGGGTTTGTTTTTCAAAAATTTTCAAAGCCTTCTTACGTGCATCTATAAAGACCTAATTGACGTGTTTGGTGCAAATTTGTTTGAAATCTGTAGAATAGTTTTCTCTCTAGATAATAGTAATAACATTTATTAGTTAATCTCCAACTTTAATAAAAGTATACAAAGCTAGAGAGAAAACTATTCCATTGATTTCAACCAAATTTGCACCAGACATGTCCAGTAGGCCTGTATAGATGCACGAAAAAGGGTTTTGAAAATTTGTGAAAAACAACCCCCTTTTTGGCCAAAAAACCCCCAAAAAATCAGTTATTATTTTTTTATAAAAAAACTGCTATAACGATTTTCATAAAATTTGGCTTATTTGTAGCCTTTAATGTGCCCTACCATTACCAAAACCCGCATCTTTCTAAAAATTCTCGTTTAGCTAATACTAATAATAATAATAATAACTGATTTTTGGGGGTTTTTGGCCATAAAGCGGGTTGTTTTTCAAAATTTTTCAAAACCTTTTTACGTGCATCTATATAGACCTAATTGACGTGTTTGGTGCCAATTTTTTCGAAATCGATCGAATAATTTTCTCTCTAGATAATAATAATAATATTTATTAGTTAATCTCCAACTTTAATAAAAAACTCTCCTACCCCACCCTACAAGTCACAGTGAATCTGTTTAGTAATTTAAATGTGTTTGCGAGAAAGTATGTGCCAGTTCCTGGTACCGTTTATTTCTTAAATAATCACTCTGTACCTTACCTATGAGTGTGAAAGGGGTTTTCAAGTAGACTTGGCAATATGTAAATTAAAACGCACAAAACAATAGCAATAATAATACCAGACTGTTGAGAGGGAAAACAATAGAAGGGGAGTTGGCATAGGCAGGGGATGGATCATAACAGTTACGTGATACATGTTTGGAGGACATATAATATCACATAATTAGAGGTTACCATGATTGGCTTACCCGCCATTGTAACATATTATTAGCCCGCGGATTTTGTAACTCACCAGTCCCAAAAAGTCCCGAAAGTCACAAAAAGTCAGTATTTGTTGTCTAAGGTTTTTCCAGCGTGATACTAAATTTCCCTCAGTATCTCCTTCAGATACTGTATCGCACGAATCGCCTGTGTAAACGTGTGGCAACTCCGATTCAAAGTTCTTTTCGATTTAAAGATTCAGTTCAATTTATCTGATTCACTTGATAGAGCCATTAATTGATACGTATAATAAATATTAGAGGTTCTGCAAGTCGTAGTAAACCAGTTTTAAAACTATTACCGACCAAACGAGCTTTTCTAGCACCGCAGAGGGGAGAAACGAATCTTTTGAAACATGGATCCGTATTATTCGTTCAGTTTCACGAACTGTTCTAATCCATACAATGT
>JAGFPH010005589.1:28922-46776 GCA_018207615.1 Philaenus spumarius
TCGCGCGACCTTTGAATTACTGGCCGTGCTCGCTACCGTGGTGCTACCCCGTGCGGCCGCTGCCGCGATGCTAGATTGACAACACAAACTTGTTTATTTTTAAACATTTCCCCATAATTATAAAACGCCGAAGTTTTGATAAAAGCGGGTGGTGTCATTTTGTTTGGCATCTTAAGCACTATAAATACTGAAAATTTGATCAAAATCGTTAGAGCCGTTTTTGAGAAATTTGCATTTTTGTCGTTTTTTTTGGGTTTTTAGGGGTAAATTACCCTTAAAAATTAAAAATTCAAAAAAAATGAAAAAAACGCCTGGAGATATTAGGGTTTAGTACCTACATACCAAATTTCATGAAAATCGGACCAATAGTGTCCTCTCTGGTCGTGTATACATACAGACAGACTGACAGACAGACACCACTCTAAAAACACTTTTTTGGGTTCAGGGAGCACCAAAACAAAAAATTCCACTAAAAATATTTTTGGGTTCAGGGAGCACCAACACAGATAATTGCAACTAAACAATTTTTTGGGGTTCTGGGAGCACCAAAACAGATAATTCAACTGAAAATTCAAATTCGAACATTTTTACGAAAACAATACTTTCTCCATATACTACGTATAGGGTGGAGAAAGTAAAATGATTGGCCCTTGATTTCTTTTTGTGTGCATAATGTGTTCATCTCCAGTAGTTTAAATTCAAGATCTCAGATAAAGCATCGAGAGAATTCGTCAAATGCCTGGAATTTTCCAAAGAGTGCGGAAATCTATAACTAGGCGTTTAGATGCATGTTTGCTGAATAGGGGCCGTAACTTAACTTTTTTATAAAAAACACTTCTAATTTTCAATTGTTGTTTGTGTATTGTTATAGTTAACTACCAAGAAATTAGGTTTTTAGTCTTTTGCCGATAACTCAGTTTATGTTTTGAGCTATAAGAAAAATAAAAATCCCGTTTTGTTTGTCATTAAAAATTAACTTATTTTATTCTTAATTTTTTTGTAAAGTTATACTATTTACAATTTACTCTTGAAATAACTTAACTTTCATTCTCTAAAATGATTTATGGTAAACTGAATTGTCAACAATTAGCCATCAACACAGTAATAATACAATAAATAGAAAAAATCAGCTGTTTGGTCCTTACTGCATTAAATCAGCTTTGCTGATTACTTTTAGGCTTCCGGTTGTTAGATTTTTTGGCCAACGACCTTATCCCATCGACTTGGGCCGCTATTAGCCGTGGACAACCAGTGGTACAACGATTGTATTACCGGTGAGAACACTAGTTTAATAGCAATCTGTAATCCCCTGAAACAGTTGTACAACTCCACAGTCGTTTTTAGTTCGGAATCGTCCCAGTCAAAAAGATGGCGTTGGGTAGTTCACAAACTAAGTAGGCGTGCTTCTTGTCCTTTTTAATGAAAAAGAGAAGGTTTCGGAAACACCTTATGTTAGTGTCTAGGCTTATCAAAGGACTATGTTGTACAATATTCGATGATCTTTGTTCTGATAAAAGTAAATTTTTTAATTATTTTCGGATTACATTTTACTTTCTCACTATACTATAGTATAGAGAAAGTATAGTGATCGCAAAAAAAATCGATGTTGAGATTTTTGTGGAAATATCCGTTTTGGGACCCCCTGAGTCCAAAAAAGTGGTTTTAACAAAATGTCTGTCTGTATGTATGTCTGTATGTCTGTCTGTATGTCTGTATGTCTGTATGTATGTCTGTATGTAGACAAAGCTAGAGAGAAAACTATTCGATCGATTTCAACTAAATTTGCACCAGACATGTCCAGTACGCCTGTATAGATGCACGAAAAAGGGTTTTGAATAATTTTGAAAAACAACCCCCTTTTTGGCCAAAAAACCCCCAAAAAATCAGTTATTATTTTTTTATAAAAAAACGGCTCTAACGATTTTGATAAAATTTGGCTTATTTGTAGCCTTTAATGTGCCCTACCATATACAAAAACCCGCATCTTTCTAAAAATTCTCGTTTAGCTAATAATAATAATAACTGATTTTTGGTGGTTTTTTGGCCATAAATAGGGTTGTTTTTCAAAATTTTTAAAACCTTTTTACGTGCATCTATAAAGACCTAATTGACGTGTTTGGTGCACATTTTTTCGAAATCGATCGAATAGTTTTCTCTCTAGCTAATAATAATAATATTTATTAGTTAATCGCCTACTTTAATAAAAGTATACAAAGCTAGAGAGAAAACTATTCGATCGATTTCAACCAAATTTGCACCAGACATGTCCAGTACGCCTGTATAGATGCACGAAAAAGGATTTTGAACAATTTTGAAAAACAACCCCCTTTTTGGCCAAAAAATCCCCAAAAAATCAGTTATTATTTTTTTATTAAAAAACGGCTCTAACGATTTTGATAAAATTTGGCTTATTTGTAGCCTTTAATGTGCCCTACCATATACAGAAACCAGCATCTTTCTAAAAATTCTCGTTTAGCTAATAATAATAATAACTGTTTTGGGGGGTTTTTTGGCCATAAAGCGGGTTGTTTAAAAAAAATTTCAAAATTATTTTACGTGCATCTATGAAGACCTAATTGACGTGTTCGGTACAAATTTTTTCGAAATCGATCGAATAGTTTTCTCTCTAGATAATAATAATAATATTTATTAGTTAATCTCCAACTTTAATAAAAAAACTCTCCTACCCCACCCTACAAGTCACAGTGAATGTGTTTAGTAATTTAAATGTGTTTGTGAGAAAGTATGTGCCAGTTCCTGGTACCGTTTATTTCATGTTAAAATCACTATAAATAACTAAACCAAATAATAACACTGCTAGCTGAGTGAACACACAACTACACTGAGCGATAATAACTGACGAGCATGCGCGCGCCGACATTGTTGTACAACAGAGTGCCGCCACTGGTTGTGTCTGGAGGCTACATATACTGCTATGTCCCTCGACCCTGGTGAGGCACAAACGGTTGACAGGACTGTTGCAGGATCCGAACACCGGTCTTCAACTAGCTGTATAACTATTTCAGTTGTGCAACCGATCCTTCACGGCTAACAGCTCAAATTTGATTCAATGCCCCGCCACACCACCGTCAACCGGTTGTACAACAGCTGATAGCAGCCTTAGAATCTCAACGTGTGTACCAAATCAAACGTAAAATCCGGCCGTTAGAGTGCGAACACATACAAGGTATAATGACACCCCAAAACGTCTTCTGGGGACCATGATCTTCGCTCATTGACCTCTCCCAACCTTAGGAAATTCGCTAACAACTAATCAGTAGTAACTAATCTATGTATAGGCATAAAGGCTAGAGCGAGAAAAGGTGCGAAACCGGCCGAACAAATGAGTTGTGGAAATGATGACTCCAATGAATCATACGAACGAAATGAATCAAATTAGTTTAGGTGAGTTGGTTCAAATGATTCAGTTCGGAGAAAAGAATCGTTTGCCCATCACTAGAGCTCAAGTAGTGAAGATGATACACTGAAAGTGGAAATAATGTTGAAACCCTTTATTTTCAAAGTGTTTAAATTAAAAAACGTAAATAAACCTGTGTGGCTTTAACACTGCGCCAGTCAATACACAGTTGCAACGTTTTCCAACAATTAAACGAATAATCAAAACTGTTGACGCGTTTATTAATTCAGAAACAGTTGGTTTTTGTCATTGTACTCCCAAACAAAGGGCTGCTTAAACAATGTACTATTCTACATTTGTAATGTACAAGGTTCGTTAATAAATTATGTAATGTAATGTTTATTACGCACTTTCAACTAATTATGGGCGATGATTAAAAAGCTGGACAGTTTGTCAGCAAATAAGTTATACCTTCAGCTTTACGTGAATAATGAGCAATTTAGAGTGTTAAATAAACTATAAAAATCTGCGAGTTAATTGTACGAACATTTATTTGGGTAAACATTAGGTAACGGCTGAGAGTTTATAGCACCTGACACGGAATCTTGAGGTCCTAAGTTCGAATTCGGCGATGATAGCCTCTATCTGCTTTTCACCTTAAAACCAAAAAACATCATGAAAGTTGAGCTATTGCAGTGACTCTTCCATAACAGACCATTTCTGGTTCCTGTTCCTGGTGACAATTGAGACCTAAGGTGGGTAGTGGCCAGTGAGCACAGATCATGGTCTCCAAAACAAGTTAAAAGTTTTAATTGTTCAAACTCTATGCAGAAACTTTGGTTGGGAAAAATGGTTTGATGAACAAGTGAAAATATTAAACAAATAAAAGAGCACTGTGGCGACAAAATCACACTGATTTGAATAAAAACCCCGAACCACAAAACAAGGAACAAAAACAATAACTAAACAACTAAATTGTAAGTTATGTTTAAACCCTCTGAGGATAATGACTATGTCATCGAAATATACATAAGGGTAACGTATTAAACATAACTTACAATTAGTTATTTAGTTATTGTTTTTGTTCCTTGTTTTGTGGTTCGGGGTTTTTATTCAAATCAAGTTAAAATATGTATTACATTACTTGTTTGTAATCTACACTTAAAAAAGCCAAATACCATTGACTCACTGACTCATCACAGTTTCTCCAAAACCACGAGGCCTAATTTGTTTCTCCAAACATGAAATTTGGCACTAATACTCTTTATAGGCTCTAGACGCGCACTAAGAAAGGGTTTCCGAAAATTCGAAATTTTAGGGGGGGTTTTGGTGGGTCAAAATTACTAAATCACGATTTATCAAAACCTACAGAAC
Source organism: Philaenus spumarius (assembly GCA_018207615.1). Lineage (NCBI taxonomy): Eukaryota > Metazoa > Arthropoda > Insecta > Hemiptera > Aphrophoridae > Philaenus > Philaenus spumarius. The sequence goes on from JAGFPH010005589.1 coordinate 33,655, forward strand.
GGATTGGAATGAAATTTGGTATGTAGCTTCCTCTAGGGCCATAGGTGCTCGCTAACAAAGTTTTTCAAAAAATTCGAAATTTTAGGGGAGGTTTGGGGGGTCAAAGTTGCTACAAAAAACCATCGAATAGATTGGAATGAAATTTGGTATGTAGCTTCCTCTAGGGCCCTAGGTACTCGCTAAAAAAGGGTTTTAGAAAATTCGAAACTTTAGGGGGATTTGGGGGGGATCAAGGTTACTAAAAAGAAACACCGAACGGATTGGAATGAAATTTATTATGTAGCTTCCTCTAGAGGGCCCTAGGTGCTCGCTAAGAAAGAGTTTTTTTTTTTAATCTAAATTTTATGGAAGGTTTGGGGGTAAAATTTACTAAAAATCCCCATAAGAAATACATAGTGTAATATATTTATTGATATAATATATTTTTTGTTAATATACATTTAACTTTGATTTGTCTATCCGTGCAAAGCCGGGTCGGGCTAGCTAGTAACAGTATAGGCCTAAGTACCCACCATATTGATGTGTTTACTTTGTTGGTATAGGATGCCAAGTTGAACAAACCAATAATTGGACATGACTATATTATCCTTCGTCCGATTGTTTTGACAGTTACACCATCCTGTAGGGAATTAAAAAGAGCTGCAAAAAAGATGTCTTGAAATTGTCAAACAGTCGCCATTTTAAAACGCATGATAGGATAATATTTTATTTTTCTTAAAATATATTATTATTAGATTAAACTTCATGCTAAGTTTGAACTCAATAGGTCAAACCGTTCTCTTAATATAAATAGTTTTGTAAAAACAAAGTGCAGAATAATCTCCTATATTTATTTTTTTAGATGAAACCACAAAAATGTTTCATTCTAGTACGAAAAATGTCAAAAAGCGTGCTTCAGGTTGTTTTACTTTTTGGCTACTGAACTCGTCCAAGCGATTTAGAAAACCAACGTTTGGACCAAATCGGACGTTAAATGCGGCCGTTGGAGTGCAAAAACATATGTGTATATAATGTTTAATTACACGTCACAAAGTGTTCTAGGAACCGTGATCATTGCTCGTTCACTACTCCCGACCTAAGGTCTCCCATAGAGTCACTACAATAGCTCATTTTCACTAATAGTCCAATCAAATTAAGGATTCTTCTGGAAAAAAATGGAAAGAGCTCTGAATCGAGCTGAAAATGATTTCAACCGGCTCAGGACCAACCCCTCTACAATTCCTACAGTCGATTAGGGGTGAGCGATAATAAGTGTTGAAATGGCAGGGGTGAAAAGGGGTAACTTTTTTAATCGACCCCCGAAAAAATATTTCTTAGTGCCAAACTGTAGAATATTAAAAAATAAGAAACTTTCAAATTAAAATTTTTTTGACATAACCTCAAAATCTGGAGATAAATGGATATACATTTTTTACGAAATTATTTTTTTTCTTGGTCAAAAATACTTTAATTTTAAAACTTTTTGGAGAAAGTGGGTCTTTCAATGACACAAATAAGCTGAATTTTTTTCGTTAAAAAAAAATAATTTGATTTTGCAATTTTTAAGTTTTTTGAAAAATATGAGGTCAAATTCAAAAAAATCGGTGAAGCAGGGTTTTTATTGTAAAAAGTTGATTTTGGACTCATTTTCTCCGTCGTTTTATCAACTTTATGGAAAAAAATTGAACATATTTTTTTCGAATTTTAAAATATCAAAAATAGGAAAAAACTAAAATCTTAGATTTTGCAAAAACTTAAAATTTCGTATACAGTGTCTAATTATATTTAATCGATAAATATGGCATAAGTTTTTCATAATATTGATATTATTGACAAAATAGTAGAGTCAGAATTATTTTTTTGGCTTTTTCAACAAAAATCACAATTTTATTTAAAAAATTCAATACGGCCAAGGTTTTAGAAATTCAGAGGAGAAAATTCCCCAAAAGTAACCCTTAATAGTAACTTAACATTACAAATAATAACGCCAACCATCAATTCATTCAGAAAAAAGTTCAGACGATTTAGAAATAGAGGTACTTATAGAAAATTAATGTAAAAGAAAATCAAGTATGCTCTATTTTACAATTTATTGTATATTGATCGCATTTTAGAAGTGTATATAATATTCTATATTTACAAATAATATAAATAAGGGCTAATAATTAGTCGATAGTCTAGGTCTTTTCGATAATGAACTGCAAAACTCCCTGTTAGAATTTTCTGAATCATTGATTTCATTCTCTCTTGCAGATTCATCGACCTCGTATATCATATTTTCTTCTTTTTCAAAAGTAATTTCCTATTCATCTTCAGTTAACATTTCTTCTGTCTCATCGAATTCTTCTTTTTCATAATTACTACACACTTCTGATTCAGAACAATTCAAACATAAATTGGTGCATGGTATTCTATGCTTTCGGCAACTGCAAGATATTGCTTTGCAGCCAGTTACACATCGACAACTTATCTTCTTCAATAATTCGTCTGGAATAAGATTTGCTGTGGTATATTTCGGCACTAATCCATGAGCCGTTGTCTTCCACCCCCATTGCAATGGATCCATATCATTTCCGAGCCATTTTTAAACTTGTAAATATACTCTAAAAGAATGTTGTTCAGCAGCCTGTTCTGTAGGTGGTAAACTATGTAACTTAAACGATGACCTACTGGTTGAGATTTTGTAATGTAAAAATCTCAACTTATTTAAGGACCCTTTCTGGTTTTTCGTACTATACATTGCAGCTACGAGTTCATTTCCATTCTTAGCAACTGTGGCTGCATCAGCAGTTTTATCATAAAATATTTTTGTAAAATTGTGTAAATTATTATTAGCTTTCAAGACTTAAATTAATTTTGACTTTCCTTGTTGATAAAAACATGAGGAGGTATCACAACCAGTGAAAGCATGCATGAATCCAATGATGTTTCGTAATGATTGATGTCTGAAACAATTAGAACTGTAATATGTATCTTTTTTGTTTCGTACGCCTGGTTTGAACAAGAAAATTTTGGGATTTGAAGGTGCTAGTTCATGCATAATAACTAAGAGATCTATATCTTGACCTACGATGACAACTGTTGAATATTTTTTTGCGATTTCAATTGCTGTTTCCACAATTAAAACATCGGCATCTTCGACAGCTTGCTTACATTTAAATCCTGCTAGTTAAAATTCTTCAGATAACATAGTTAATTAATCTTTTCTTATTATTCTCATTTGACAAAGACTTTTTTTGAGAGAAAGTTATTTTCGTATGTTTTTCAAAATTTATTTCTCGTCCAATATTCAGCTTTTGACTACGTGAACGTTCAGCAGGTTTAGTACTTTTTGAATTTCCATCATTTTGTGAATGTGGGATGGATTCGATGTTCAAAAAGGGATAATAAAATTTAGCTTTTTCAGTCTTACGCATACCATTTTTATAAAAAGGGAAAGAGGAAGTGGAGCTAGTTCGTACTTCAAGAAATTTTTCATATCATCCTTACATTTAATATTTAAAGAAAGCCTTTGGAACTGCAAAAGTGGTTTGACAGCTATTATTTCACCATTTACCTAGACTATTATTTCAATGAATGTAGACAAGGCCTTTACATATACAGTATCTTCTTTTTTATATACATATATATTGGGCTACTTTGTATAACACTCCCTCTAGGGCATACAATATAAACTAAATATTACACAATATTAAACATTTTACTTATTGTCCAATCTAATTAAGTTTTCTTCTAAAAAAAAATCAAAACAGTTCTAAATCGAGCTTAAAATGATTTCAAGCGGCTCAAGACCAATCAGTCTACAATTCCTATAGTCATTTAATAAGGGTTGAAATGGTACTAGTGAAAAGAGGTAACTTTTTAATCAACCCCACAAAATATATATCGCTGCGAAGCTATAGATATAAGAATTATGTAACTTTCTCATTTAACATATTTTGACATAACCTCAAAATCTCTAGTTAAATGACATATTATGTTTTCAAAATTTTTTCTACGTAACTTTTGCAATATAACAACGTCATAGATTTTTTTTGCATCATTTTATTCAACACCTTTTTAAATATTTTAACATAAAATAATGGAAATTTTGTATGAAAAAAGAACACAAATTGTGTTCTTTAATACTTCTGAATTCACAGCATTTGATGGACGAAACATGTAAGTTACGGGTCGGCTGTAGCTGTCGGCCATGTTGAATTAGCTATGACCAATGCTAAATTAAAATCCAGATTTTTCCTTTATTTTTGATCGGATAATTATACACGATATGTCATTTTAAAGCTATGGTCAATATGCATGCAAATGGCTTTTTAAAAAATAAGAAAAATATTTTATTTAATACTAGCTGACCCGGCAATGTTTCGCTATTGCTTAATTTGAAACTTTGTAAGCCTGTAATTCGTATCCCTGAGGGCCGATGTAAATTATAATGGGATTCTGCTCATTGCTTGATTTACCTAACCTAAAATTATATTCAGTTTTTGATCCAAATAAGTTCTTGATCAAAATCAGCTGTTGATCAAAATCAGCTGTTTTAAGCTTTTCATACGAACAGCTGTTTCTGATAAAATCAAAAGAAATATTTCTTCTTCTTCCTTAAGATTGACCTTCCATAAGATTAACGTTGAAACTTTGAGGGCCACTGGGGCGTAGCCCTAGTGTCCTAGGACTTTGGTAAATGGCCTAAAACCTTCCCAGGGTTAACCTGTGTTACTATGCAAAATTTCAAAGCAATCGGATGGACGGTTTGGTAACGCATAAAGGACAAACATACAGACAAACGTACATACATTGAATTTTATATATATAGATTTATTAACAATTTAAAACATTGATTTTAAATAATTTCTTACGTTGTAATTATTAATTATAGCGAAAAATTACCAAACAATCCGGATGAAGAATTTTGTCCCCAAGAGTTTGGTATTTTTTAAAAACGCTATTTGAATAATTGCGTGTTTTAAATGGATTTAGGCTGAGCAATGTCCGTGTAACCTACCGCCGCTATACGGTGATTTTAAATATTTGTTTACGTTGTAACTATTAATTTTATTATAGCGAAAAATTACCAAGCCATTCGGATGAAGGATTTTGTCCCCAAGAGTTTGGTATTTTTTAAAAACGCTATTTGAATAATTGCGTGTTTTAAATGGATTTAGGCTGAGCAATGTCCGTGTAACCTACCGCCGCTATATGGTGATTTTAAATATTTGTTTACGTTGTAACTATTAATTTTATTATAGCGAAAAATTACCAAGCCATTCGGATGAAGGATTTTGTCCCCAAGAGTTTGGTATTTTTAAAAAAACGCTATCTGAATAATTGCAGGTTTTAAATGGATTTAGTATAAGCAATGTCCTCGTAACCTACCGCCGCTGTAGGGAGTCGCATTTTGCTTTCTGTTTTACTAGATCCGACCCTTAAGCATTCACTTTAGCCTTGGACTTGTCTTTCGACTTCTCATTTCATTACTATGACTTATAATATTATTTTGTTACAAAAACTATATATTGTTAGACATTAATTTAGGATTAATAAATTTTAACATGTAGAATAGGATAAATAGACCTATACGATAAATACATTGTAAAACGTATGTACATTGTAAAATAAAATATGCTTGAATTTTGTTATTGCATTTTCTGTGAGTAGGCCTACCATATTATCTTTTTTCCAAACTATCCGATGGTTGGCATTATTATTTATACTATTTATTTAAGTTCGACTATTAAGGGTTACTTTTGGGGAATTTTCTCCTCTGAATTTCTAAAACCTTGGCCGTATTGAATTTTTTAAATTAAATTGTGATTTTTGTTGAGAAGCCAAAAAAATAATTCCGACTCTACTATTTTGTCAATAATATCAATATTAAGAAAAACTTATACCATATTTATCGATAAAATATAATTGGACACTGTATACGAAATTTTAAGTTTTTGCAAAATCTAAGATTTTAGTTTTTTCCTATTTTTGATATTTTAAAATTCGAAAAAAAATATGTTCAATTTTTTTCCATAAATTTGATAATACGACAAAGAGAATGAGTCCAAAATCAACTTTTTACAATAAAAACCCTGCTTCACCGATTTTTTTGAATTTGACCTCATATTTTCAAAAAAACTTAAAAATTGCAAAATCTAATTATTATTTTTTTTTCGAAAAAAATTTAGCTTATTTGTGCCATTGAAAGACACACTTTCTCCAAAAGTTTTTAAAATTAAAGTATTTTTGACCGAGAAAAAAAATAATTTCGTAAAAATTGTATATCCATTTATCTCCAGATTTTGAGGTTATGTCAAAAAAATTTAAATTTAAAAGATTCTTATTTTTTTAATATTCTACAGTTTGGCACTAAGAAATATTTTTTTGGGGGTCGATTAAAAAAGTTACTCCTTTTCACCCCTGCCATTTCAACCCTTATTATCGCTCACCCCTAATTGACTGTAGGAATTGTAGAGGGGTTGGTCCTGAGCCGGTTGAAATCATTTTCAGCTCGATTCAGAGCTCTTTCCATTTTTTTCTGAAATGAAGCTATTCCAGAGCTAATTTGATTGGACTATAAAGTAATTCGCTAATAACTAGCAAACTCTGTAATATACTATGTTATCCTATTTTAGAAGGCTAAACATCCTGCATTAGGTGTCAAAAAAAAAGAAGATTTTAGGACGTTTTTACTTTCTTCACCCTATACGTAGTATATGGAGAAAGTATTGTTTTCGTCAAAATTTTCGAATTTTATTTTTTAGTGGAATTATCTGTTTTGGTGCTCCCTGAGGTTTTGGTGTTTTGACCAAAAAGGGGGTTGTTTTTCAAAATTTTTCAAAACCTTTTTTCGTGCATCCATACAAGCCTAATTGACATGTTTGGCGCAAATTTGTTCGAAATCGATCGAATAGTTTAAATAATAATAATAATACTAGCTGACCCGTGCGAAGCATTCGCATTCTAACTTACTTAAATCCCACTTAATTAAAGTACACACCGTATATTTAGTATCGTATAGTGCGTATACTATACGATTATAAATATACAATTAATTAAAAATAGCAATGTAGTGGCGTAACGGCAGCTCTCCAGCTGAGTATTGGTATCATTAGTGTTGCCAACGCCAGGAAAATATCCCTATTACTTGATCTTCCATCACTGTTACTTTCGGATTCTTTGTCTTTTTTTTCCTTTTCTTTTTTCGTATAGTTGTATTTTGTATATTTTTCCGGTGTAGTGGTTAAGGAAAGCTTTAAAATGATGCCTCGTTCATGTAATTTGATGATGTATTAATTAAATTATGGCGTACCGACAAAAAAATGGCCTTGAGAAATAATATATGTGATAATATGGATGTGTGTTACATGCATCTAATATTTTCCATGGTAACATTTTCCTACTTTTGCAATTCTAAATAACCACCTCCTAAGCTACTCTTGGGAAGGTATAAAGTTTCAACTGGGAGAAAGTATGTGGCAGTTATCTGGTACCGTTTATTTAAAAGTAAACTCAACACAAAGTGGTTAGTACAGATTAGATGTAGCCTACAGTATACGGTGCGAAGTTTTCAACGTCGTCTGAACATATTATGAAGGTTGAAACGGTCGTGCTTATTGATTTACAATTATATTGTGTTTATTTCTGCCTCTGTGTGAACAATGTACAGTACTGTTGTATGTTTACGCTGTAAATTGTTTATCGATAATATAAAATGTATTGACCGTGTTAACAAGCTGTTAGCTTTGACGACAAACAATCATTAGCCAGGCCGTGTCAGCTGGTAAATACAGGAAGTCACCAAATAACCGGAGTTCAATGGCAAACTTGTTTTACGCAATACGCTGTTCGCGATGAATACAAATCAAACCGTTAGGAAAATATGTTAAGGTTATTAGTGGCGACTTCTTTGTTGCTTCGGAGATTAAAGTTAGACCGGGATCTGAAGGGGGTTGAGTATGCATGGAAAGCCTGACGCAATTTTATTTCTGATTGTTGTTATAAGCACATCATGAAAAGCCGTGTTGTCGCCCCCAGCGTGGTCGACATCGCCGGGGGGAGGGGGAATATGGTGGAGGCGCCGTTTATTAAAACGCTTATAACTTGAGAACCGTTCAAGATAAAACATTGAAAAAAGCGAAATATACTCCACAAATATGAGCTTTAAAAAAAGGTTATTACGTTTATAGTCGTATAGTTGTTGGTTTATGAGTAAAGAGCATTTTTATTGGTAAATGAACAAAAATGGTGATTCAAATAAGCAAAACCAATAGTTTTGTTCTAAGAAAATCACTAAGGTCAAATGTAGACATTAAGTTATTAAAGGGGGATGCGGAATACTTTCCCCCGGAAAACTACCCCCCATGTGAAACGTGACGTCACGAAATCTGCCAACTAACCAATATGGGAGCCGTGTCCGCGACTGGAATACTACCCCACCTAGCAAAAGCTGGTCGCCGGAATACTACCCCCCGGAAAACTACCCCCCCAAGCAGGTTCCTACAATTATACTGTTATCGGCAACATACTGTGACTAAACAGTTTAGGTTAGTCCTCTAGTTTTTTTTTTATTCTAATTATATCGAAACTTGAGTGTGCGTGACTGGGACGTCAAAATGACGTAGAAACCTGTTGGGGGGGGGGGAGTAGTTTTCCGGGGGGTAGTATTCCGGCGACCCATTAAAAGTCCTTCAATAAATTTAAGAAAGCATGTTGAACAGTTAATGCTACTGTAGAAGTGTTTTATACGTAGCACTATATAATATATACAAGTTCTCAGCGTGCGGCACCGGCGACGAAAACCCCTACATTTTATATCTTCTAGTTTTTCTAATGTTTAGTATGAAGATCTGGTTTGACAAAAAAAAATCATTCAAGCCTTTTTTAAAGAACAGTAAATGTACTACAATTTAAAACGAACATCATCTTCCTGAGGATAATACTTTTCGAGTTGCAGCCATTAAAATTTCAAGCAAATTTTCAAAATTTTAAAAAATTGTTAGTTTTTAGATAGCGTTTGTGTTTTTTCACCGTAAAACAAGGGTTTTTCAGCAAAACTGATAAGACCTAATTTTAAAGTAGGGAAATATAACTTTAATAAGTGACCGAAATGGGATTTCTACCATGAATAGCTTCTGAGATACAGCTATTTGAATTTTGGGTACACTTCAAAGAAATAAATAATATAGAATGTAAAAAAACCAAAAGTAATTGAAAAATGTAAGTTGTTAGAAAAGGGTACAGTTACATACAATAACATAACATTACATGAAAGAGTTTATATTTAGCAGAATAAAAAATGTTATATAACTTCTTTTGCAGTAAAATATTACAGTTGTTATTTTTGCTTTTTCATTTAACAATACTTTACTTTTAGTGATATCGAATATTAGTGAATTTTAGTGAGTATCAAGTCTGACGTATTAACACTTTTCTTGAAATGTTAATTTGGGTGATCTAAACTTTTCGGATAGACTAATAACTCATGGATTAACAGATCCTAGATGTGAATTGAGTTAATGTTTGTTGGTGAAGGGGTTTTCTTTGTTTCCTCTGCTGTTTTTCAGGCATTGTTGAAGACATTGTCATCACAGGGCTCCTCCTGATTGGCTCGTACAAACCTTTTATTTTGTCAACATTTCTTTGCCTCTTAAAATTTTTTAACAGAATTTCCCCATTTTATTATAAGTTAAATAGGAATTTCGATGTTTCTTCTGTGATAATAACTCCACTCACTATGTTTCTCAACTCTAAAGGGTTCATTTATAAATTTAATAATAAGTTGCACGTCATTTTCATCTCTTTCTACCCTTGTAGTTTCTCCATTAAAGTAGTTAAATTTGAGCTCTTATCGAAAAGCGTCACTTTTGGTCCTAGTGATGAAATATACTATTATGTAGGAAAACAATTGTATTCAGGGTATACAAATTTATTTGCTCAAAGAAACTATGTGTGTATTAGTCTTTAGTATATTATGGGAAGAAATAAAAACTTTTTCACATCAAACTTTGCTATTTTGACACATGACATTAGTTTCAATTATATTTTTAAATCGCCGCCGATAAGTAATAAAAGCGTTTTCAAACTTAAGTTGCCCAACTACTCCACAAAAGTAACCTACTTTCTAAAGTTGCTCTTTTAAGTCACCAGACCGTAAAAGTTTCAAATAAAAATTTGTAAAGCTTCTATCTTCTTTAGAACTTTGATTAAATTATTAAAACATGTTGTCAAACAAACTTAAATTAAAAATACCTGTATTGTCAAAGTTTCCTAGACGGATTCAATTTAGACATTTGTAGAATTTTAGGCTTCCGAAAATACATTTCAAGTATAATTCGTTTCAGAAATAAATTATTAATCCATAATATTATTATCGTGGTTCTAGAGGATTCAATCACGGCTCGCTTCGCTTACAAACCCCCGTGGTGACTTGCGCCTTCGCAGCACGCTTTCCATCTACATTCGTGGCGAAGCAAATGCAAAATAATAATCTGATATATTCTCGGAACTTATTGATAAAAATGTTGAGTAATTTTTGATATTATGAGTAACTGCCAAGATACAATTTTTAGTTTTAAGCCAATAACTAGGTCATCTTTTACGTTACTGAAATAATAAAAAACCGTAATGTTTGTCATTAAAAAAATGTTTGTTTTGTAAAGTATATGAAAATATACGGCTGACACGTTTTACGAAAATATACGAACAACGTTTTGGTTTTGAACACCGGTAAAAGATGTAATACCAAATATGTATCTAAAATTTGCGTTAAATATATTTCCTTCTTACAAAGATATTAAGTATTTTGTAAAAAAAATTGTGGATAATTGGAAAACGAAGCATTTCCAAACCTATGTTTATAAAACTTTTCTTTATTTTCACTAGTAGAACACTTCCTGAAAGTTTGTTCCTGAATCATCCTGTATAAAAGGTTGCGCTCAGTTGTACATATCAGTGCCACGCGTGATAGGTAAAGGAGGACTAATAAGGCTTTGTGTATGTGCGTGTGTTTGTGTTTACAATGAACTGATGACGGGACTACGGCTCCGAAACGCGTCCTAAATGGGAAACGAAATCACAAGGCGGACAAATATATAATATAGGAAACTTTATTTGTACTTTACTTGTAAAAAACTAAATAGCGTAACTAATTGTGTAATTACTATTGTTAAACAAACCGTACGTATGCCTTCCAAAATATTGCAAAGTTGAGCCTGGGCTTGTTTCACGAAGTTACCAAGAGGGTTTAGGTTAGGTTCGTAACCGTCAAGGAGATTTTCACAAGTTTGTCAAAGTATCTAATTATTAGTGCAAACTTGTAATTAAAAGTAAATTTTCTCAACTTTACTACTTGTTTACTAGTAAACCACCACAATTAACTTTCCGCAACGAGTATAGCCGGCAAACTTTTAGCAGACACTTGTTATTAACTTATTATTGTTGCACCTGTTATAAGCGGTAAGTTAATTGTTGTTTTACAAGTGCTTTATTCTAGGAAAATGTGTTCCTCAAGAGTTGAAAACACAGAATAATTTTTAGATTTATACATTTTAGCCTCCGGAATAGGTTGTACGAATAATAATGTAGGTACGTACCTTTTAAAAAAACTTCAATTACTATTCCTGTTCTTTGTTCTAGATGACCGGTTTCGATCTTTTGTTTCAGATCATTTTCAAATCTTCTTACACTTTAGTTTTGAAAATGATCTGAAACAAAAGATCGAAACCGGTCATTTAGAACAAAGAACAGGAATAGAAATTGAAGTTTTTTAAAAGGTACGTACCTAAATTATTATTAATTTTTAGAGTTTTATTTCACTTCAATTTGAGGCAGAATCACATATATTATTTCTCAAGGCCATTTTTTGTCGGTACGCCATAACTTCCTTAATACATCATCAAATTACATGAACGAGGCATCATTTTAAAGCTTTCCTTAACAGCTACACCGGAAAAATACACAAAATGCAATTCTACGAAAAAAAAAACCGAAAGTAACAGTGATGTAACAACGAAAGTTAACATCAAGTAGGTTGTAGGGATATTTTCCTGGCGTTGGCAACACTGATGATAACAATACCCAGCTGGAGAGCTGCCGTTACGCCACTACATTGCTATTTTTTATTAATTGTAAGCGTGGTTACACATCTATTCTTTACTTCAACCCTCACCTATGCCCATGACGCACTAAATACGCACTATACGATACTAAATATACGGTGTGTACTTTAATTAAGTGGGATTTAAGTAAGTTAGAATGCGAATGCTTTGCACGGGTCAGCTAGTATAAATTTAATGAACATTTCAAAATTATTTATTTATTATAATTTTCTTTACAAAATTTGGACCAAATTGGACGTAAACTGCGGGTGTTAAAGTGCGAACATACATATATATAATGTTTAATGACACCCCAAAACCAAAACACGTTTTACGTTTTGATCTAATAAAGGGGAATCAGACGAACTATAAAGGTCTTATGAAAAACAAAATGTGCAGAATGTTCTCCTATGTTTGTTTTTTTTTTATATAAAACCTCAAAATATTTTTACTTTCTCTCAAAAAAAGTGCTTCCGGTTGTTGGATTGTTTTGCTAACGAACTCGTCCGAGCTAGTTAGAAAACCAACGGGTTTAATCAATTTGGTCCAAATCTGATGTAAAATGCGGGTGTTAGAGTGCGAATACATATATATATATACAATTTTTAAAGCAGCCCAAAACGTGTTCTGGGGATCATGATCAGTGCTCATTGACTACTCCCGATGTTAGGTCTCCCCATAAGAGAAACTGAAATAGCTCATTTTTCCTATGGAAATTCGTTGTGGAAGATACTAAAATTTCATGTTGTATTCTTATGAATGCATTTTTTTGGTTTTTTAGGAGATTATTTTGCACGTTTTGTTTCTTTTTACACGACCTGGTTTCTTCAAAATCGTCCAAAACGGAAAATACCATGTTACAAGGCCGACTAGGAAGCAATCGAAATTCCTAGGCCGCAAGGGAAATGTGCAAACTCGCAAAGCTGAGATGGTTTGTTGGCTGAGATGCAAACCTATTTTACTTGTATATTTCGTACACGCTGGCAGTATTCAACGTCTTCGTGAGAAGACCACTTTTCCAAATAGTAGATTGAAATATACAGGGTGAGTTTTTTAAATG
>JAGFPH010005589.1:62821-82154 GCA_018207615.1 Philaenus spumarius
GGTAAGCCTTTTTCGAAGATTTTCAAGAAACCTGTGTTGGTTCAGTACAGAAGTGATAACTGTTATGAACATAAATCGTTGGTTATATTGGTTTAATCCGAAATTTGATCATTATTTTTATCTTGTCCCATTTAAAATTGATATCTAAAAAATAAAAATATCACAAACATGAATGTCTATAGGCCATAGGCGTAACCTGGGGGGGGGGGGGGGTTTGGGGGTTACAACCCCTCATTGAAAAAATATTTCGGACTTTGTTAATATTAAAATACTGTACCTATGCAAATAAATGTTAAGCTACAATAAATTATCAATACATTGCTGCCATTATCTTTGATTGAATTGGGCACTGACACTTTATTAGCGGAATTTTTTTATATAAGTAGATGCAGTGTAGTGTATCAAAGTATAGTGTTCTAAAGAAAGCACACGGCGTTTTCCGACACAGATTATTTGCCGTCGCCGTCATATTAACAGTGGCGCGAAGGAGAGTATTAGAACATACACATTCGTCGGAAAAATAAACGATCTGTTTATTTGTCACGGTATCTGTGCAGCCGCTCGCTGCCACTACAATCGATGGATGGTCTCCGCCGAAGCAGTGGCGAATGTGACCAAATGCACGCCAATTTTCCTTATTTTAGTATTTTTTTCGTAGAATACTATACTTTAGCCGCGTGTGCAGTTCGTCAAATGACGAAACCGACTTTCTTAAATAATTGAAAAATGTTTCTTCTAGTTCCTCAAATCAAGAAACACAGTGTAGAATGCTCCAAAATCATTTCTTCTTTTATTTATTGAAATCGGCGAAGGAATAACAATAAAGCGAGAGTTGCTCTCTCGCTTGGTATGAGTTGTTCATATCAATAAAATATTAAAAGAAATAATATATTACATAACACACTTAGTGATTGATGAACTAGACACTTCAGTTTAATGGATCCCAATGAGAATTTTAGACGGCGCGGCGTCGGAAATTTTACCGCGTGCACACTTTAAATTTAATGACAATCCGCAGCCGTCAAAAAAACGCCAAGTGTGTTCCGGTCCTGTGGGGTTAGAGGCAGCGCACGGAAATATTTGACGTGGGATGAGTCATGGTTGCTATTCTAAATTATTCTAAAACAGGCCTAAATCACAATTATTATTAGAAGTCGAAAAGTATACATATACCTATATTATTTTAAAGTACTTTTGGGAAGCCTAAATCGTGTTATTTTGCATCTTATTTTTTTTAAATTGTCCATGCACCCCCTCCCCCACCTCGGTTGTTGTAACCCCCCTCCATACGGTCGTCCTGGTTACGCCTATGCTATAGGCTAGTCTATTGTCCGCTGCCAGCAAACCGAAGCAGTCGAAAATCCTAGCCCTCAAGGTCGAGGTGGAAACTCGCAAAACAGTTTTTCCGCTGCGAGCGGATTGAAGTAGTGCGTGAACCGGGGCTGGAGGCTGAGGTGCAAACTAATTCTATTTATATATTTCTTATACGCAGGCAGCTATTCAGCCCCTTCGTGGATAGACCAATTTTCTAGATAGTTGGTTGAAACCCTAAAACATATTTTTAGGTTAAGTGAACATATTATAAACTGTTCAGCTGCGTGATCGAATTATTTCTTTTACATAATTACTATGGGTCCATAGCGTCTATGGGTCTATGGGTCCATTTTTCTGGTCTTTTCTTGCGTTTATAGTTTTATTTTATCGCAATATTTATAAAAGTTATTGAGTTTATCAACTAATACATTTTGTTTTCTTTGTTACAGGTGAGTGGTTGGCTAAAGATGTGCTCAAACCTAGCCCTTACGTTATCATAAGTAGAACGTACTCTTAGCTGTCATGGTAGGTAAGAGTTTTAATTTAACAAGTCAAGAGAGCAAATGCAGCAAAACTTGTCTACATGCATATCCATCATTGTCAGTGACGTTTTATTGATTAATCTTACGAAATCTTTCAATATGGATCTGAAATTGTTAGGTTTTCCAAGTAAAATTTATATTTTAAAATAATTTTACGTTTTCCGGATGACCTAAACACCTAAGCTGTGTTATGATGCTTTTTTTTTATGAAAAAGTTCTGTGCAGTGATTGAAAACGTTTTGAAGTTGTCGCTTTGTCCGCTTTTGATGTTCACGCCATCTTAATCGGGTACAAAATAAATTTAATATCAAGCTGGGAAAATATTGGCTGTAAAAAGGTCTACAAGTCTGTGATAGAATGTAGTTGGTATTGATGCAAAACGTCATATTTTAAGAACCATACTTTTCAGGAGAAGGAAAATCTACTGCAGTATGGAATATGACTCTGAGAGAAGAAGGCAATACAGCAGCATCATGTATGTTTGTTTTGTTTAGTAATAAACCTCTATCTAGTACCAATCTATATATATAAAAGCCAAAACCCACTGACTCACTCATCACGATTTCTCAAAAACTACCGGACGGATTGGAATGAAATTTGGTATGTAGCTTCCTCTAGGGCCATAGGTGCTCACTAAGAAAGGGTTTGAAAAAATTTGAAATTTTAGGGGGTTTGGGGGGATCAAAGTTATTAAAAAACGTTTTCTTCAAAACTACCGAATGGATTGGAATGAAATTGGTATGTAGCTTCCTCTAGGGTCATAGGTGCTTACTAAGAAAGGGTTTTGAAAAAATTCGAAATTTTAGGGGGTGTTTGGGGGGATCAAAGTTTGTTAAAAAAACGATTTCTTCAAAACTACCGAATGGATTTGAATGAAATTTGGAATGTAGCTTCCTCTAGGGCCATAGGTGCTCACTAAAAAAGGGTTTGAAAAAAAACGAAATTTTAGGGAGGTTTGGGGGGATCAAAGTTGTTAAAAAACGATTTCTTCAAAACTACCGAATGGATTGGAATGAAATTTGGTATGTAGCTTCCTCTAGGGCCATAGGTGCTCATCAAGAAAGGATTTGAAAAAATTGGAAATTTTTCGGGGGTTTCGGGGAATCAAAGTTATTAAAAAACGACTTCTTCAAAACTACCGAATGGATTGGAATGAAATTGGTATGTAGCTTCCTCTATGGCCATAGGTGCTTACTAAGAAAGGGTTTGAAAAAATTCGAAATTTTTTTGGGGTTTGGGGATCAAAGTTATTAAATCACGATTTCTTCAAAACTACCGAATGGATTGGAATGACATTTGGTATGTACCTTCCTCTAGGGCCATAGGTGCTTACTAAGAAAGGGTTTGAAAAAATTCGAAACTTTAGGGATCAAAGTTATTAAATCACGATTTCTTCAAAACTACCGAACGGATTGGAATTCAATTTGGTATGTAGCTTCCTCTATGGCCATAAGTGTTCATTAAAAAAAGGTTTTAAAAAATTGAAAATTTTAAGGGGGTTTGGGGGGTAAAAATTACTAAATCACGATTTCTCCAAAATTATCGAACAGATTGGAATAAAATTCGGTATGTAGCTTCCGCTAGGGCCATAGGCGCTTGCTAAGAAAGGGTTTCAAAAAATTCAAATTTTAGGGGGGTTTGGGGGATCAAAGTTATTAAATCACGATTTCTTCAAAACTACCAAACGGATTGGTATGAAATTTGGTATGTAGCTTCCTCTAGGGCCATAGGTGCTCACTAAGAAAGGGTATAAAAATTTCGAAATTTTAGGAGGTGTTTGGGGGGATCAAAGTTACTAAAATCATAATTTCAGATCTTTTATTATTATGACAATAGTGCTTTTATTATTTAAGATCTATATATATATATAAGCCAAATACCACTCACTGACTGAACACTTAAAAAGAATACAATTACGTTAAAAATACTGAAAATACCAACCACCACGGGCAACGCCGTACGGGTCAGCTAGTTATATATATTTAGGCTAAGGCTCGGCACTAGTGAGCAAATATTTGTGAGTCGACCGCAGTTCTCCAAGTGGCAGAGCTGTGCACTACTAGCGTTGAGTTTATGTGCGTTTCATTCTCCGCTAGCAAATATAAGGCAGCTGCATAACGGCCGAAAGTAGTGGGCGACGGACGTAATCCCGACTAATCGTACTGAAATGCGAATGCGTGACTATGTGAGAATGTGAGTAACTTATGTGTTACTAAGCACAGCTTTCTCTCATACATTCAAAATTAACGGATATACTATTTTTCTAGTATTACTCCGCGAGCAACAAGTTGATGTGATAACCACCAGAGTGCAGGCTAAACACACGAGTAGGACAGCAAATTCGGCGCGTACATGCTTCCATATTAATGCAGATTTTTTCGTCATAAATTATCAAAATTTCGTTTATATAAAAAATTAAACTTCGAACGTGATGAGGTGTTTACAATTTTGATATTTGCATTATTGAATAAGAAAAAAGTCGCAAACTTTTGAGTCTTAAAGTCAAAGAACCAATCTAGTTAAAAACAAATTTAAATAAACGGTATCAGTTAACTGACACAAACTTTCTCCCAACTTACTGCAGTCAAAATAATATTGTTTGTTTTTAATCATTTTATTTACTACTTTTTAGAACAAAACGAAAAAATAATATTCTACCTACGTCAATCGTATAAAAAAATTATTGTCCCAGGCGGGATTCGATCGCGCGACCTTTGAATTACTGGCCGTGCTACCACGTGCGGCCGCTGCCGCGATGCTAGATTGACAACACAAACTTGTTTATTTTTAAACATTTCCCCATAATTATAAAACGCCGAAGTTTTGATAAAAGCGGGTGGGGTCATTTTGTTTGGCATCTTAAGCACTACAAATACTGAAAATTTGATCAAAATTGTTAGAGCCGTTTTTGAGAAATTTGCATTTTTGCAGTTTTTTATGGGTTTTAGGGGTAAATTACCCTTAAAAATTAAAAATTCCAAAAAATGAAAAAAACGCCTGGAGATATTAGGGTTTAGTACCTACATACCAAATTTCATGAAAATCGGACCAATAGTGTCCTCTCTGGTCGTGTATACATACAGACAGACACCACTCTAAAAACACTTTTTTGGGTTCAGGGAGCACCAAAACAAAAAATTCCACTAAAAATATTTTTGGGTTCAGGGAGCACCAACACAGATAATTGCACTAAACAATTTTTTGGGGTTCTGGGAGCACCAAAACAGATAATTCAACTGAAAATTCAAATTCGAACATTTTTACGAAAACATTACTTTCTCCATATACTACGTATAGGGTGGAGAAAGTAAAAAACAATGATATCCACATTCGGGCTGTTCTAACCTTTAAAATTACACATTCAGAATTATTTTCTGATCATTGTTACTCTAGTAATCTTGTTAGGCGTTTAACTTTTGGTTAGGCTCTTATGGGAGTTGAAATTCAAGATGGTGGCTACCGAGGGTTAAGTAGTTTTTGCTCCATGTTGATTCTACGTCAGTCATTCAGTTAGGACAAAGGCTCTTATATATATACAGACATTATTTTTATTTATCACTATGGTTTTAAATTTCAAATTATGGTTAGAAACAGTACCTAATTAAGCTGCCGAAACTTAAGGTAAAAACCAAACAAACTTATTATAACCACTCCTATAGTAAAATTCAACTCAGAGTGAGGCGGAAGTTGAAGCCTACCGAGGGTCAGTACGGTCGACTGGTTTCCGCTCCACTTCTACCTGAATTTTAATTTTTTATATTATATATACAAACTTTTTTTATAACAAGAATTTATAAAAATAAATCACTTAACGTTGTGTATCACGATCGTCTGTTTATTTTGATACCAAATTTGAAGTAAATCGGTAAATGTTGAGTAATTAAATGGCATAGCTTTTAATGTAATAAGAACTATTGAAGGTGTTTTTAATTACTCAACATTTACCGATTTACTTCAAATTTGGTATCAAAATAAACAGACGATCGTGATACACAACCTTATGTGATTTATTTTTATATTTTCTTGTTATAAAAAAAGTTTGCATAACGCTACTATAAAAAAATAAAATTCAGGTAGAAGTGGAGCGGAAACCAGTCGACCGTGCTGACCCTCGGTAGGCTTCAACTTCCGCCTCACTCTGAGGTGAATTTTACTTATAGGTGGTGCTGATGTATTAGTTTTTACTTGTACATGTAATACTCTAGTATAGTAGTTAAAGAGTTGCTTATTTGTCGTAGGTTTTATGAGTCCCGCGTGGACAGTACTTGTGGAAAACCGCTTTTAGTCAGAATTATTTTCTTTTCTCAGTTACTCTTAATTCAATGATAAAAAGTTGATACACCGTCTTTTTATTGTCTTTAAATTGTCTACATTTTTTTTTACGTCTTGCTGTTTTGAATTTAAAGGCTATTAAAGACGGGACCTACAGTTTTACGTGGAATCCGAACCACAGCCAATGATGTCTGTTCAGAAACCATTTAGAAAATTTATCGGGGTCAATGGGAATTGAACCCGGAACTTTTTCATTGATAGTTGCCATGACGATTGATAAAGCTTTCACACCTTAACAACCACGGCCATCGTGGCCCAACATTTTTGTTTCTTAACATTTATCCGTAAAATCTTTACCGTTTTAGTTATTCGACTTTGAAAACTTTGAACCGACACCATCTTGAAACGAATTACCGCAGCAAAATCAAATTGTGCACATTCGTGTAAACCAATGTGACGAACTTCCTTGCTGAGGTTCATGAATTTATCTTCCACGATATTCCACGTTAAATATTTGTAACGGCTGCCATTTTGAAAATTATAACAATAAATTCTTTGTGTTTGGTACACTTCTAAATCGTAACTTACAAAATGCTTATATTAAATTAGAACTCAATATCTTATCTATTTCTGGAGTTACAGTGAGTTTTTGTAAAAATACAAAACTAAACTAAGCCAAATTCGAAAAAGTTACTAAAAATATTTCGTTTATTTCAATGCATACAATACGATCCTGTATGGTACAGCAAGCTAAGGGTTTTTGTGACATCCTGTACATTCTACATATAGTTTGAGAATCAACTTATGTAAAATAAGTGTAATTATATAATGCGAAGGGTTGTTTTGATATACTAAAGATGACCATTTAGGTGTTGAAACGGCATCTGCTTTGTTGTAAAACAGTTTATTAATTACAGACTTGTCTAGACAGCACAAATTCTTAATCGACGACGCTTTCCTACACTATCCATTGTACACGCTAGATTGTAAAATAAGGAAGTAACGTAGAAAGTTATAACAATCGGTCCGAAGTGAATTGACGAAAATATTCTTCTTGTGTCCAGTTAGTATCGGTCACGCCTGTCCAGTTGGGGGGGGGGGGGCTAACGGACCGATGCTTTAGTTTAGTCAGTGTCAGTGCTAGTGTAGTGCCAAGTGTCATGTGTCAGTTATGAGATGTGGTATTATGAATACGTTGCCAACATACCAACAGCAATACACTGCAAGACAACAGTGGGGTCAATATTCCAGTCCTCATTTACGTTGGCAGACCTGGACTTTGCCTACGCACGTGCAGCAGAAAAAACATCCGGCGCAATCGGTAAGAAAAGGGTTAGGTAAGGGATTTTTAACTTAGAACATTGGAATCAACGGACATGGCTGTACGGTATGATCAGAAATAAGGCTTTTATTAAAATTAATACACTTAATTATCCACGGGTTGTTTTTATCATAAGTATTATGGAAAAAAGGTCTACCAGTTTTCCCCCTTTGAAACTTTATTGGGGTCGAAAGAGTACAAAAAATGGTATTAAATTAAAGGTATTTATGTAAGCAACAACATTTACCCTTACTTAATGTCTATTAGAAATGTTGCCCAGTCTCCAGTTATACACTTTTTCCTTTTTTTACGTTTTAACACAAATAACTATTCCTTCACGGTCACGATAGGAGGTGCTCAAGGTCTCAAAATATAGGTGATGACTTAAAGTACAATATATACATTTTTAAAAATTGATTTTTGTTATTAAAATTTTTCTGTTTAAAACCACTATTTTTCTTACCCCTTAATCCTTAGTTGGCGGGGGGGGGGGGGGGGGGCAGAATTTCGTTAATTTTGTTTTACTTCATTCTTGTGCTAAAAAGAGCCTTTGTACCAAATTTTAGGTTTGTAGCATGCCTTGAATTGTTTGAGATTTAGTGAATTTCCATGGGAAAGATAACCTATTGCAGTGATTCATATTATGAGAACTAAGCTCGGGAGGGGTTAGTGACCACTGACCATTTTCCCCCAGAACACGTTTTCGGTGTCATTAAAAACTTTATATACGGTATATGTACTAGCTGGCCCTATCCGGCTTTGTACGGATAGACAAATCAAAGTTAAATGTACTGTATATATTACATCAATAAATATATTACACTATGTAATTCCTAAGAGGATTTTTAGTAACTTTGACCCCCCAAACCTTCCTTAAACTTTCGAATTTTTTTGAAACCCTTTCTTAGCGAGCACATAGGGCCCTAGAGGAAGCTACATACCAAATTTCATTCCAATCCATTCGATGGTTTTTTTTTAGTAACTTTGACCTCCCCCAAAATTTCGAATTTTTTTAATACATTTCTTAGAGAACACTCTTAGAGAGCACCTATGGCCCTATAGGAAGCTACATACCAAATTTGGTTTTAATCCGTTCAGTGGTTTTGGAGAAATCGTGATTTAGTAACTTTGACCCCCAATTTTTTGAAAACCTTCTTAGAGAGCACCTACGCCCTAGAGGAAGCTACATACCAAATTTCACTATGTTTAGTAGTTTTAGAGAAATCTTGATTTAGTAACTTTGACCCCAAAACTCCCCCTAAGATTTCGAATTTTTTGAAATCCTTTCTAAGTGAGCACCTATGATCCTAGAGGAAGCTACATACCAAATTTCGTTCCAATCCGTTCAGTACTTTTTGAGAAATCGTGATCAGTGAGTCAGTGGATTTGGTTTTTATATATATAGATATATTAGTTCGCACTCTTAACGGCTACGTTTTACCTCCGATTTGGTCCAAATTTGGTACACACGTTGGTTTTTTTAGTTGTTCGGATGAATTCATGAGCCAAGTAGGCCTATATGCAACAACCGGAACGTTTTTTGATCGGAAGTATCACTTTTTTTAATTTTTCGTGCTAGAATGAAACCTTGTTATGTTTTATTAGAAAAAAATAAATAAAGGACATTATTCCGCACATTTCGTTTTTTTTACACGATCTTATAGTCCGTCAGGTACCACCAAAATCGATCAAAACGTAAAACACCATTTAAGTCCTGCGAGCGAAGCAAAACAGTCCATAATCCGAGGCAAACTTTGGAGATTGTTTCCGCTGCGAGCGGAACGAAGCAACGCGTGAGCTGGGGCTAAAGGCTGAGATGCAATTTTACTAATACACTTCGTACTCGTAGGCAGCTATCCAGCGCTTTCGTGAGTAGACCAATTTCCCAGATAGTTTTTTGAAAATTTAAATCATATAAACTTAATTTTGGAAATTCGCGCAACTCAGCCGCATTATTTCACAACATTTAATGAACCGAATAGAATTAATGAATGATTTCATTGCCGGAATAAAGTTTGACTAACGGGGCAACGGGTTTTTCGAGTAATGAATGGCAGTGCCAGTAGCAAGGCAGTGTTCTGAGGTCAAGGTGAAGGTCGTGGATGAGTATGTAATTAAACAGTCCTACAGAGGGGACGGACACACCTGCTCTAACTGTTACATTTATATTTATTACCACTGGTCGTGATTAGGGGAATTTCTCTTTAAATATAGAACTACTACTTGTCTCTACTCGACTAGGTTCGTTGAATTTCTAACCTCAATTTTATTTCTAGATATTCATTTAAAGTTCTAGAAAGAAAAAGATAAGGGGGTGTTTTAATGTTTGGACGTATTCGTGTATATGGCTCTTTTTCCAAGTTTAATAACTCGACCTCGCAGCTAGACTGCTGACGTGGTTGGGTGAATTTCCAAAATTAAGTTTATATGTTTTAGGGTTTCAACCAACTATTTGCAAATTTGGTCTACTGTCGAAGGCGCCGAACTGCTAACTGCTTGTACGAATTGTAGTAGTAGCCCAGTCGGTATAGGTTACAAGTAACAGTAATTTGCAATACGGCTGATTTTTTTTATAAGTACCTTAAAGTATGTAGATTAACATAAAAAAAAGTTTACCAGTCTATCGATTTCCCAAAGTTGAAAAAAAATCGATTATCATTTCTTTTCGATTACCCTTAATATTTTGAGCTGGGATGAAGATAGAGAAAAATAAAAAATACCACCGTGTAGGGGAGGTATTTTTCAACAAAAAAGGGCATATGCATTTATTTCGTCCGAGCAATGGTTTGTCTGGAAAAAATTCGATAATGCAGGTATGTATTTTGCAGCACGGGAAATCACTAAAAGGGGACATCTTATTCATGGGTGTTAAAAGGTCAAAACACGCGTATAACAGGAGACTAGGCTATTATGTCTATTTCTAATAGACATTAAAGGTAAAAGTTGTTGCTTACATCAATACCTTTAATTTAAGACCGGTTTTGTACCCTTTCGACCCGCCTAAAGTTGCATTACTGTCCAGTAAAATTGCGTTAAACCTTGCACTTGTTGCCTATGTATTACAATCAATCTAAACGATATGGCTCCAAGTTGGTGGAATGAATATATAAATTGTAAACTTTAAGCCCTTAATAGTTTTAAAACTTTTATTTAAAATACATAGCTCTCTGATGGATTTCCAATGTATAGTTCAATAGTGAGCTGTTTACTTTAACACCTCTAAACTGGAATCTGTGAATGGCATTTCCATTAGCAGCTGGTTTAATTGTTTGAAATATATTTTATCTCTAAATTTAACGATAGGATTTTGTATATATGTGTACGTTTAAGCCGTGCTAGTAGACGTCGTGTGACTTTAGGCCGTAAAATAAGCTCTTATGGGACCAAGTTTTTCCACCGAGTTGCGATAGTCGATAGGATATGATTTCCTTATACACTATAACACATCATTATATGTTTTATCATATATGATATTATTCAGACGTCGGTGGATATTACACCATCAGAAACAAGATGGCGTCGTCATCTGTCGCAACTCGGTGCAAAAAACGTAGCCTCATTAAGAGCCCTTTTATGGCCCAAGACACGCGATGTCTACTCTGGCTGGTTTTTTTTAATTTGTTAGTTTTGATATGATTGATCCTACGCCTTGACTAAATAAACGGTACCAGGAACTGGCACATACTTTCTCACAAACATATTTAAATTATTAAACAGATTCACTGTGACTTCAAAATTGTAGGAGAGGTGATTTAAAGTAGGAGATTAACTAATAAATATTATTATTATTATCTAGAGAGAAAACTATTCGATCGATTTCGAACAAATTTGCACCAAACACGTAAATCTGTATGTATATAAAGCTAGAGAGAAAACTATTCGATCGATTTGAACCAAATTTGCACCAGACATGTCCAGTACGCCTGTATGCACGAAAAAAGGTTTTGAACATTTTTGAAAAACTACCCCCTTTATGGCCAAAAAACCCTACAAAATCTGTTATTATTAATATTATTAGCTAAACGAGAATTTTTAGAAAGATGCGGTTTTTTGCATATGGTAGGGTACATTAAGGGGTACAAATAAGCCAAATTTTATCAAAATCGTTAGAGCCGTTTTTTTACAAAAAAATAATAATTGATTTTTTGGGGTTTTTTTGCCAATAAGGTGGTTGTTTTTCAAAAAAATTCTAAACCGTTTTTCGTGCATGTATACAGGCGTACTGGACATGTCTGGTGCAAATTTGGTTGAAATCGATCGAATAGTTTTCTCTCTAGCTTTGTATACATACAGACATACAAACAGACATACATACAGACATACAGACAGACATTTTGTAAAAACCACTTTTTTGGACTCAGGGGGTCCCAATACGGATATTTCCACAAAAATCTCTACATCGATTTTTTTTTGCGATCACTATACTTTCTCTATACTATAGTATAGTGAGAAAGTAAAAGGAAATTGGATGTAATAATAAAATAACACACGAAGAAATTACCGTCGGTTTTGTTTCAGCTACATTTCACGTCTATGAATACTATATTTGATTCGAACAATATTTTACACCATAGACTCAAATAATTTTAATGTAATTGTTTTTTTTTCCTTCTCCAAATGGGCTTCTAACTTGAAGGGTGTGCAATACCAGGACGAAACAGTTCCTGTTCAATATAACTTATCTTTCATCAAATTTAAAAAATAATCTGAATCATTTTAGAACATTCTGGAACCTTCTGAAAGATTCTGTAACATTCTGAAGCATTCTATAACTTTGTAGAAAATTCTGAAATTTTCTTTATTTTCTCAGTTTTTCTTACAAAATTCGCACCGAAAACTCGCTTTGTGAGTTTGCATTTTGACTTTGCGGCCTTGGATTATGGACTCCTTCGCTTCGCTCGCAGTTTGCATCCTAACCATTAGCCTCAAATCAGAAGCTGCTTCGACGGCAAAATCCCCCACACGTGAATTTGTACCAGATACTTTTATTGTATTTTACGTTTTGATTGATTTTTTGGGAACCAGGCGAACTATAAGGTTGTGTAAAAAAAAACAATATTTGCACAATAATCTACTATATTAACTGTTTGAGATAAACACCCCCAAAAAGTTTCATTATAGTATGAAAAATCATTGTTACTTGTTTTTGTTACTAGGCAAAAAACGTGCTTCTGGTTGTTGGATTTTTTGGCTAACAAACTCCGAGCAATTTAGAAAACCAACCTGCGTACCAAATTTGAACCAATGTGTTAAGAGTGCGAACACATATGTACATAACAATTTTTAAAGACATCCCGAAACGTGTTCTGCGGACCATGACCGGTGCTCATTGACCACTCTCGACCTTAGGTCACATCATAAGACTCACTGCAACAGCTCATCTTTCCAATGGAAATTCGCTAAAAATGAGATATTTTATCGCTGTTATAAATCATGCCTGTAAATCTGCAACAGTAGCTTCTTACTTAATCCTTGGTAAATTTTTGGGGAGCAATTATCTTTATTCCTACGGGAGAACTAATTCCGCCGTCCCTACCTTAAGCTTTCCGTCCGTGTAATCGCATTGAAACGTCTCTAATTACATGAAATTACTCCCAGAAGTATTTTACCTCGTGGGGACTTGAGTTTGTCAGTGGGTGAGCAATTTGCCTCTCTGTTATGTTCCTTTGACTAGTTTAACTAATCAATGTTTAGTATTAAGATTGTGGGTATTGAGATTGCTTTGAAGAATGACAAGTATAATTCTTCTTTGTGAATTACAGCTGGCTTTCTTATTTAAATTAATTATCCTACAGTTTGCGTGAAATTTGAAAGTCCTTTTAGTCGTGTCCACATAAACGTCCAATCTATATATATATAAGCCAAATCCACTGACTCACTGATCACGATTTTCAAAAACTACTGAACTGATTGGAACGAAATTTGGTATGTAGCTTCCTCTAGGGCCATAGATGCTCACTAAGAAAGGTTTTAAAATAAATCGAAATTTTAGAGGGATTTGAGGGGGTCAATGTTACTAAAAACATTGGAAAACGATTGACCCTAAAGGCCATCCCTGTAACTTCCCGCTAAGTTTAATTACAAAAGTATGATGAAAGTTTGATAAACACTATTTTTGGAAATTTTGAACTGCCATAACTTTTGAATGATTCAACCGATTTTTATGCGATTTGCGGCAATCGATGCAGTTTTTTAAGTCCATTGAAAGAATCAACAACAAAAATTTTTCAAATGAAAAGTTTCGGAGAAATTGAGGAAAAACACTTTTTTTGATTTTCTTTCGTTCACGATATCCCGCGAATGAATCAACCGATTTTTATGCGATTTGCGGCAATCGATGCAGTTTTTCGAGTCCATTAAAAGAATCGGCAACAAAAATTTTTCTGATGAAAAATTTCGGAGAAATTGAGAAAAAACATTTTTTTAATTTTCTTTCGTTCACGATATCTCACGAACGAATTAACCGATTTTGACCGGACTGGTAGCGATCGACGTCGCTTTTCAAGGTTAAAAGCTGATTAGATTTTGGTATTGATCGGTAAAGCCGTTTAAAAGTTATTCCAAAAAAACCTGATGTGAAAAGATTTTTATTTCTTTTTTTTTTTCGAAATTTCTTAGAACCTACCGGTCCGAATTAGTTGAAATTTTCAGGAAATCTAAGTTTGATGGAACTCTTTAGAACGCCGTTTGGTAGGATCCAATCGGTTAAGCCGTCTTAGCGGGAAGTTAAAAAAAAAACACCGAACGGATTGGAATGACATTTGGCATGTAGCTTCCTCTAGAGGGCCCTAGGTGCTTGCTAAGAAAAGTTTTCAACAAATTCGAAATTTTAGGGGGGTTTGGAGGGGTCAAAATTACTAAAAATACCCATAAGAAATACATAGTATAATATATTTATTGATATAATTTTTGTTAATATACATTTAACTTTGATTTGTCTATCCGTGCAAAGCCGGATCGGGCCAGCTAGTAGTCTATATTTATGAGGCGTTGTCATGACTGAATGACTGTTTTGTTCAAAAGTCAGAAAGGATTTTGCAAAATGTGTTTCTTTTTAGTGTAAAAATAGTGAAACTGCTGTTCGGATCAAAAGCTTAGTTGCACATGTTTGTTTGCTTTCATTACCATACCGACCAACTTAGCAAATTTAGCACCAGTTTATTTAGGTTATGTTGTTCACGAGCAACAGCTTTTTCAGGTTAGATCAACGAACACAAACAAAAATCGACGAAAAATGCTTACCGTCGATTCAATTCAAACATCTCTGATTAAATATTGTAAATAAAACAGCTGATTTTGATTAAAAAACTTAACATACTTTTAGGTTACGCCTACGATGATCCGAAACTCGTTTATTTGCAACCAATTTGGTAAATTTAGAATCAAGTAATTATTCTTCACAACTTAGTTTTTTTTTTTTTTTTTTTTAGATTGGATAAAAGCAAACAAAAGCCTCACTGGGCTTACAAACAAACGGCTTACAAAATAACTAGTGGCCCCTACATAAAGGCTAGGAGCAACACCTCTTCGTGATAGCCTACCTTTGCGAGGTGGTCTTCCAGCGTTATTCATTACAGTAAAAAAGTACAGTTGAAATAATTTTATAATGTGTTTAATCATGTAGCCTAAGCTTTGATTTTAATTCTCACTTTGAAACAAAAACACAGCTACAATAACAAAACTGCACATTCAGGTGTTGTTATGATAGCTTATTTTCTTATTTTGCAATTTATATACAATCACCTGTTTTTAACACTAAAATCACTTGATTTACACCTATATATTCCCATGCTATTTAAATGGTAATAATTTTATTCCGTAACAAATTTTCGTGACAAGATTAACAAAAATTAATATTTTCCCCCAAAACTTCATGCCCAGACCTCTAAAATGAGACCTCTCCCAGCTTTCTACGACCTACCGTTCGCTCACAATTTCATTTGCAAATTTGAGCTTTCGGAATTAGATATATAGATAAGTCAAACATCTTGTGTTACGTATTATATTATTTCCTTTAGTTGGTAATTGCAACGCATTATGAAATTCGAATTACGTCCATCTCTGTCTTACATTAGCTGTGTATAGGTCACCGCTCAGTCGTCATTCCCGTGAAAATACCAGGATATGCAATAATCTGTTTCTATTGGCTTAGTCATGTTTCACACCCGGGGTTGGTAAGCGAAGTGAGCAGGGGCGGAGCTCCCAGTCTGCATATATAAAAGAAAAGTCCTGACTGACTGATTCATAATCTTTTGATAGCTACAAAAGTAAAACGTTTTCAGGGTGCCTTCATACTGTGCCGTTATTCAAGTCGTGCGCCACCAAGATTTTACGTTCGTCAAATACTCTCTGCATTACCGACCAACTACACTAGCCTAAGTAGTTCCCTTTATCCCGCAAGGCGGCGACACTGAACAGACACCAGCTGTTGAAGCAGCCATGCACTATTAGTCATGTGACCAACTTTAGACAAGGAAATGTAATTCTGTTGAAAATCGCCATTTTTTCATTCCTTCTTGTCGATCTGGGAAGCAACGCCATGAGTTCGCTTGTAATGCAGTTTTTGTAAATTGTAAATGTTATAGTCGTGAGTTATTGAACGACAGTGATCTATTAAATAACATGTTTTATACTTAAAGCCTATTCAACAAAATCCAGGTATGTCAAAGTGTCTTAGCAATATTGCCAGATCAAAATGTCTTAGCGTGTTCATTTTTTTTGCTTATGAAACATTAGCCTTGTAAGTTATTGCCAATCAAGTTAAGTTTATATTCAAGATTATCAATAATATTTCCAAATAATTAAGTGTATTTTTAATATTTACCTAATTCAATTTTTCATTCTTTGAGTACAATCAGTGTACAATTAGTGTAACTTGCCTAAATTCAAACTTATGTCTAGGCTAAAGCAAATTGTGCAACCATATTCTTATAACTTTAAAGTCATAAAGTAGAGTTGTGTAACTCTTAAACAAATAAGAACTTATTAAACTTATCATTCAAATAATATGTCTGAAATATATGAACATATGAACATGTGCTTTCTGAAAGTTTAACATGTGTTGAAAGCATGAACATGTGATAACAGTTAAAGTTAACATGACAAATGGTAACAGGTTAACCAATGTTAAATCTTGATTCACCTATTAACAATTATTCTCAACCTTGCTTGTTAAACACTTATCAAAATAATATAAAGGCAAACTCTTTAAGCCTAAAGTCTGTTCACAATGTTTTTGGTTTTAAAACCTACCATAATTGCTAAAACCATGTTCTTTTGTTTTACATGCAGTGTATAACTGGTCCAAGATGGAGAGTTAAATATGTTCTTCTGCAATTAAAAAAATAACATTACCTTCAGACCACCAATGCAACTCCTTACTATTTAATTTCGCCGACAGTGCCTAGTGTTTTCAAAATAGTTACACTCAAATTACTAATTATCAGTTCAAACATAGCTATGAACTATACCATAAAGTTGTACTTAAATCTGCAGTGAACATTTCTCATAAATTGTTTTTTTGAATAGGTTGTGTAAATATTGTTGTCTTTCTTAAGATTTAAGTCCTCTGTCATAGCTCAACCGCTATGGTACTTGCCTCATAAGCAAGACGTCCCGGGTTCAAATCCCGCGGGGGACCATAAAATATTAAAAATAAAAAAACCCCAAAAAAAACATGCTCGTTAGCCGAAAGAAACAAATTGTCTTGGAAAACTTTATTAAAATATAATAAAATTTCTTAAGATTTAATATATAATAAATGTCTTTTATAATTTAATTTAATTGGGAGGTGCGCTATAGCAAATTTTGGAACTACAGTCCTTCAGGGATTTCAGTCAAAATCTAACAGTTTTTTTTTATTTATTATAAGAGAGACGTCTCAGCAAATTGTTAAATGCCACTATTTTTTATTATTTAATTTTACTTAGCATTAAGGTTGGCCAACAAAATAAATGTTACATATTAATAAATCCATGGTACAATATATTTAATCTTGTAATTTTGTGTAGTTAATAAAATTGTATAAATTTGTATTTATTATTAATGGGGAGGATTTTTCAGCTTTTATTTTTTTGGGGAGGGATCTTTTAAATTCAACAAAATAAATATTGTAAAACAAAACTTTTATTAAATTCCTTTTTTTTTTGTAATTAAGGGCATATAAATTTTTGACTTTTTGTAATTAAGGGCATGTTTTTTTTTATAAATATATTTTTCTTTTGGCTTTGGTCAATAAATTAAAATCTAATCTAACTTCTTCTTTATTGAGTTGACCTCAATATATCTGAATAATATTTGTGAGTGATCGGCTAAGACATTTCTTCAGTTTGGCGAGTATTGTTTTTAAGGTAAGTCCTTTGAACATGTCCAGTCTATGCGGTCCAGTGTAGCTTCCATATATTTAATTGTCTTTATCCAAGACTGGTACAATACCACAATGTAGAAGTGCACTAAAAGACTATTTTGCAAAATATTTATTTTAAGGGCTGATCAAAATACGGTTGTTCGCTTCCGGATCTAAACATCTGATTCGATTCAAAAGCTTAGCAACATAATTCTAGGTGTGGCCAACACGATTTTTGAGATTTTTGTACTAGAATTTATTTGTTTGGGATTTTATCTAATCAAATAAATATAAAAATTAATTTGTTTTTTTTACCCGTCTTTATAGCCGTAGCCTGTCTGGTTCCCCCGAAATCGGTCAAAACGTAAAATACCGTAAAAGTACCATAAATGAGCAAGGCGAGTGTTTTTGATGCGAGCTGAACGAAGCAGCGCGTGATCAGTGGCTGGAGGCTGAGGCGCAAACAAATTCTATTAACACATTTCGTACAGGCAGGCAGTTATTCAGCGCCTTCGTGAGTAAACCAATTTCCCAAATAGTTAGTTGAAACCCTCAAACATTAAACTTAATTTTGGAAATTCGGTCAGTTCACGTCAGCGGTTCAGCTGTGCGATCGAATTATTTTTTTACTATTTGCATGTCCAATTTACTTTCAACGTATTAAGATTTAGTATTTGCCTCCCGTAATTTAAGTTACCTTAACAAATTATAGCTGTAGAAAGTATGAAAACCTTTAATCAAGAAACTCCCTTTCTATACCACCTTTGTAGTCTCTCGGTATTGTATTGACTAGTATGACTTTTAAATATGATGATGAGGCACTGACATTTTCCCTGTTCCGTATTATTAACTCCCTTGTCCTTCGTGCTTTTCATTGTTAGACATTTCTAAATCTATTTGCGTAAGGTAATTTATTGTAATGTATGTAAATATTTTGTAATTCCAACCAGGTAGGCTAATGAGAGCCGCAATAAGTAAGCTGTAAACAAGTATAAAAATCAAATGAAATAAAATATTGGTGAAATAAAGTGACAGTTTTTAACGACGTAATTCATCATCTTGCTTTATAAATTAGTATGTATGAACAGAATGAGTTGTTACTTTCAATGAAATGTGATTAAATTTTGAATTACTTGAGAGAAATGTGGGGATATATAATAGTTAGGACATGTGCAGAGTGTCTAGAAAATATTGTTCAACATAGCCTGGTGAAAAAAAAAAACAAAACAGAACGATCTTTCGTATGTTTTAAAAATGGCGGCGATTTCAAATTCCAAATGTCAAATATCTCTAAAACCGCTAAAAAAAAATAGGAAACAAAAAATAAAATGTTTTAATAACAAACAAAACTGT
Organism: Philaenus spumarius; assembly: GCA_018207615.1. Taxonomy (NCBI): domain Eukaryota; kingdom Metazoa; phylum Arthropoda; class Insecta; order Hemiptera; family Aphrophoridae; genus Philaenus; species Philaenus spumarius. The sequence continues at coordinate 81,969 of JAGFPH010005589.1, forward strand.
TTTTTATTCTTCCCGTAGCTCAAACGATAAGCGAGTTATGTTTTTAATGTTTAGCCGATAACTCGTATGTAAAAGAGTATGTAAGGAAGTATTAAGAATTGGAGTATTTAAGGAAGTATTTAAGACTCGGAGTATTTAAAGGAATAATTAAGACTTGGAGTATTTAAGGAAGTATTTAAGACTTGG
>JAGFPH010005590.1:51664-75969 GCA_018207615.1 Philaenus spumarius
CTTAGAATATCGTCATTCAAATAACTATCACTCTTATGCTAACTTTATATTTAGGCCTACTAGGTCTATCTGACAAGTTTAAAATACTGCTTTAGCGTATCACACTATGGTCAAATTTTTTAAACTTAAAAACTGTATCTCTTTTATATACAAAATCTCTGTCCTTATTAATTGTCATTCCCGTCAAATTAATATGTTTGCATTTGCTTCGCCAACAGTCGCTGCGGGGGTCGATTCTAGTAGTATATAGTTTGCTTGAAAATTAATGAATATGGATTCTCGTGGGACCCAGTGTACAAGCTGATGAATACATTTTGACAGGGCAAACGGAATAATTGTTCTTTGTTCGGAATTGGTTGTGTTTTGAATCTCATCTTTTTCCAATTAAAAACTCAATTAAAATGTATCCGAAGTGCAGCTGCAAGTTTCCCACGCCAAAGCTGTATTGTGTTGTAGAATTTACATGTGAAATGTTTAACTATGGACCAATAAGCATTCAAAATGTGCAGTTGTCTTAGAGTTATTAGCGAGTAAGTGGTTTAGGAGATACATCGTTAACGAAGAACTAAATTAATTTACTGCAAAATAAATAAACGGTACCAGGTACTGGCACATACTTTCTCACAAACACATTTAAATTATCAAACAGATCCACTGTGACTTGTAGGGTGGGGTAGAAGAGGTGATTTTTTATTAAAGTTGGAGATTAACTAATAAATATTATTATTATTATCTAGAGAGAAAACTATTCGATCGATTTCGAACAAATTTGCACCAAACACGTCAATTAGGCCTGCATAGATGCACGAAAAAAGGTTTTGAAAATTTTTGACAAAACAACCCCCTTTATGGCCAAAAAAACCCCCCAAAATAAGTTATTATTATTATTATTATTATTATCTAAACGAGAATTTTTAGAAAGATATGGTTTTTTGCATGTGATAGGGCACATTAAAGGCTACAAATAAGCCAAATTTTATCAAAATCGTTAATGCCGTTTTTTTATAAAAAAAATAATATCTGATTTTTGGGGGTTTTTTTCCAAAAAGGGGGTTGTTTTTCAAAAATTTTCAAAACCCTTTTTCGTGCATCTATAGGCCTACTTGACATGTCTGGTGCAAATTTGGTTGAAATCGATCGAATAGTTTTTTCTCTAACTTTTTATACTTACAGACATACTTACAGACATACAGACAGACATTTTGTAAAAACCACATTTTGGACTCAGGGGGTACCAAAACGGATATTTCCACAAAAATCTCAACATCGATTTTTTTTGCGGTCACTATACTTTCTCTATACTATAGTATAGTGAGAAAGTAATAATAACTTAATATAAAATAAACGGTACCAGAAACTGGCACATACTTCTTCACAAACATATTTAAATTATTAACACGTTCACTGCTAAGGACGCACATGTGAGTTTGACACTGGACACCATGAAAAGCGGCCGACGCAAAAAAAATATCGCGGATATGAGCAAACCGGTAACTTTTGGAACCTCCTGTGAAATTCAAGCAGCATCCGAATTTTTATCAATTTCAGGTGTTCAGGTTATTTGTTGTGGGAGAGTTTTGGCGAACCGATTGAGGGAGTAGGGAGGCTAAGGTTTACTGGGGAACTGACGAGAGGCCCCTTTGATATTCTCCTTCTTCTCACACCTTCTTTACCTGACAACACAATGTATATTAGTGTGGAGGAAATACATTCAGCTTCCCAATCCCAGGTTTCAGACGATAGTCTCCAAATTGCTCAACTTCCAACCCTATCAGAACAGTGTACATCATCATCTGATGCAGTTCGGTCGCAATCCAGAACGAATACCAAAAAACGAGGAAAAAAAAGACGAAAGGGTTTTTAAATACAAATCACGTAAAAGCACATAGAAAAGTGGTAAAAAAACCACTGTTTCAAAATACACGCAGAATGAGCTAAAATACTTTAAGATGTAACATTGCTGTAGGTAACCATATTATTGTAATAGCGAACTAGGGTCAGCTAATAGTGTATATAGACAAGTAAGCGCGTGGAGAGGGAATAAACGATACATAATAGGTTAAAATAAGTTATTATAATATTATAATTATCCCTTACATATTGAATTATTCTTAGAATTCTATGTTGAGTGCATACACTAATACCTCACTCAAACTGCTTACATTATAATGATCCCTATTTTTCGCATACTTATTATAATTATAATATTATTACATAATAATATTATAATTATAATAATATTACTATATTATAATAATTAACTTATAATTATGCAATTTGAAAATATGATATAATATTTGTTGACCATATTATATTGACTTGTGTAATTTATTGACCTTTATTCTCGTCTAATATTAAAACTGATAAAAATATAAATCGGTCATAGAAGTTATCACTTCCAACGTGTGGTCTTAAGCAAACCCAATGTTTTTTTTTTGTGATTTTAAGTACGCACTAGAATGAAACTAGTACTTATTTTTGGGTTTATATACAAAACTAGCTGACCCGTACGGCTTTGCCAGTGGTGGTTGGTATTTTCAGTCTTTTTAACGTTATTGTATTCTTTTTAAGTGTTCAGTCAGCGAGTGGTATTTGGCTTTTATATATATAGATCTTAAATAATAAAAGCACTATTGTCATAATAATAAAAGATCTGAAATTATGATTTTAGTAACTTTGATCCCCCCAAACCCATCCTAAAATTTCGAAATTTTTCATACCCTTTCTTATTGAGCACCTATGGCCTTAGAGGAAGCTACATACCAAATTTCATTCCAATCCGTTCTGTAGTTTTGAAGAAATCGTGATATAATAACTTTGATCCCGCCAAACCCCCCTAAAATTTCGAATTTTTTCAAATCCTTTCTTAAAGAGCTCCTATGGCCCTAGAGGAAGCTACATACGAAATTTCATTTCAATCCGTTCGGTAGTTTTTGAGAAATCGTGATGAGTGAGTTAGTGAGTGATTGAGTGGTATTTCGCTTTTATATATATATATATATATATATATATATAGATAAAATATAGGAGATTATTCTGCAAATTTTGTTTTACACCACCTCAAATCTCGTCAGGCCCCCCCCCCCCCCCCAAGATTGATTAAAACGTAAAATACCATAACGTTTCCTAAAAGCGGATAAAAAGCGAGTTTGTCCTCTACGATCGGAGGGAACCATTCTATAATCTGAGGGCGCAAGGTCGAGGTGCAAACTATCAGAATGAAAGAAGCAGCACGTGAGCAGGGGCAGGTGGTTGAGGAGAAAATAAATTCTAATAAAATACGATAGTTCGTGTTCTAGGAAGAGCTTCATGACAGACCAATTTCCCACATGAGTTTAAAATCTAATACATATATACTTAATTTTCGAAATTCGCTCAACTCATGTTAGGGTGTCAGCTGAATGACAGAATTGTTTATAAAATACAATAATTGAAATACCTTGTATACAAATAACTAGAAAGCACCCGTGAAAAATCACAGGCAGATAAATTAGAAATACATCAGAAATGCATCATTTAAAAAACAAACTATTTAAAAGCAACATTAAGGCCTACTTATCTAGGCCTACCTAACTATAATGACGGGGATTTTTAACTCAATTTCAATTTCAATTTCAATTTCTTTATTCTTTTGACAAATTTTACATTTTGTATAGGACAAGTCAAGTATCAATTCACAGTAAATAATATAATATAGAGGCACCTAGTGATAAGCCTACATTACAACAATCAGTAAACATATATCACAATACCCATACACACAAATACTTTAGGAAACCTCAACAGTTCAAATTTATACTAGGGGAGACCCCTGCGTGCTCCGCACGCCAACCCCCGGTGCGACCTTCTAAAAACATATGTTATGTTTTATTTATAATAAAAGTGTAGGATTATTAATAACCTCAAAACTAAGATGGTAAATAATGTTAAATGTTCAAATCAAATTATTTCTTATATTTTATAACAGCAGTAATAATAAAGGTTAAAAGAACCAGTAAGGCTCAGGTCTACACTTAATCAAAAACCTAACAAAAAAGTTATAAATAATAACCTCAAAACTGAGATGGTAAATAATGTTAAATGTTCAAAACAAATTAGTTCGTAAATTTTATAATTTGAATAAATAATTCATTTCCTCCCTTATAAAAATCAATATTTACTTCCACAAAGCAGCTGTATTAGTTAGTTTCTTATTATAAACAGCTGTTTTGTATTAAAATGTTTTTATAACCTTCTGAATACTGTAATCATCGTTATTTACATCCACGAAATCAGCTGGATTAGTTTGTTTCTTATTATAAACAGCTGTTTTGTATAGAAATGGTTTTTAAATATTTTCGATGTTAATCTTATGGGGAAAACCCGACCTTTGAGATTAGCTCACGCCATTAAGGATAAGAATTTTTGACATCTAAAACCTTATTGCAAAACTACGAAATGAGACGAATTTTTTGAAACCTCAAACATTAAAATTGGTCCAGAAATAAGGGAGGAGTTGTGTTTACAAAAAACGGCTTCACGTATTATATATAAAGATATAAAAAACAACTATAATTAGATCTACATAATTGTTCTGAAGTATATGAGATCAGCCCTAAAATGAATTTTCCACTAAAAACAGAATAAATAAAACAACAAAGATATCCTACAAGTAAATTACAAAAATACATAGCCTATTATTTTATTTTAAAATCCTTACTTAAAATTAAAGAAATTGAACTAAAGTATAAACACACAAACACAGTTAAAATGAAACAATACAATAACGCAATGCACAAAAAAAAAAGAAGAGATCACATCTATTACAAAAGAGTATCATGATGCAGAAACTCATCCACCGAATAAAAGGATCCAGACAATAGAAATTGTCTAAAACTGTTTTTAAAAATCCTGTAGTTTGAGTAATTTTGAATGCTTTTAGGAAGCTTATTCGTGAACTTTGCACCAGCTTGTTAGGGAAGTTTACTGTATAAACTTAACCTGTGCTGTCTGGCACGATACTCACAAGCTTGTCTGGTACTGTAGTTGTGTATATCCATATTTTGGACATGATCACACTTGAATTTAAAAAAAAAGCAACACTTCAGGTATGTAAATACATGGAAGTGTAAGTATTCCATAATATTCTTGAAACTCGGTAAATGTGTACAACAATAAGGATTATAAAACTGTAGGCATATTTGTTAAACATTTATATTTACATACGTTATTATATGTATAAAGAAAGATAAAAATAGTATATTTTAATTGCTTTTTATTTCATATTGATAGATCATATGATTTAGAAGTTATTGATATTATAGTGAAGAAATTAATAATCGAATATGTTTATATATTATACGAAGATGTACGAATGTTTCCGACGTTAAACGAATAGGTATCTCTTCTTTAAATTTATATAAACAAATATATGTATGATAAAAGGTTGTAAGTATATAAAGTTTATAACCTCAAAACAAACATTATAATGTATATTATAACATAAATTCGTTCTGTAACTCATATTTAAAAGAAAATCAACTTCACAAGAAATTATAACGATTGAAGTTGTAAACATAACCCCAAACTATAATCTATACTGGGTTTACAGATGGGGGGTAAAATCAGCTGGTGTATTATATGTTACTCACGTACGTACACTCGCTTTTATAAGAGTTGATTAATTTGAAATGTAACTAAATAACTTTCTAACTGTACACAATTTTGTAACACATTTAACTATAGAAACATTCTTGTCTACTATGCACCTTCAGTAAACATTAAAGCACATACAAATAGAAGAGCCCACTTGGAATTCCATACCAAGTTGTCTATATTTCATAAAGTCTGTTTAGGACAAGTTGAAGTGTCCCATATTTCAACAGTAAGAGTCCGGGAGAAGACGAGGTAAGACTTTCATCTTTCCCAAAGTGTTTTATATAGTGCACTTTCGTATTAAAACATTGTAGCAGAATGATAAAATTGCAGACTTTATTTCAATAAGTACTCAACACTTTAAAAGATAATTTTCGCTATTTCTCTAATTAACATGTAATGAAACATTTCGATACAAGAAGTAAATAGCTGTATTGTTTTCATAAAAGGTTGTTTCTTTAAATAATTAAAGGTACAATGTTTATTAGCGAATTTCCATTGGAAAAATGAGCTATTTCAGTGGCCCTTATGGTAAGACCTAAGGTCAAGAGTAACAAATGAGCATCGATCATGATCCTCTGAACACTTTTTGGGGTGTCATTAAAAATCATATATGTATATATGTGTTCGCACTCTAGCGGCAGCATTTTAAGTCCGATTTGGTTCAAATTCGGTACACATGTTGGTTTTCTAGACGACTTCGTTACCTAAAAAAATCCAACAACCGGAAGTACGTTTTTTGACCGGAAGTATATATTGTTTTGAGATTTTTCCTACCAGAATAAATGTTTTTTAGAGTTTTATCTACAAATATAAATGCAGGATGTCATTTTGTACATTTCGTTTTTTTACGCAACTTTATAGCTCGCTTGGTTCCCCCAAATTCGACCAAAACGTAAAATACTATAAAAGTACCCGGTTCAAAGCCATGTGGTGGATTTTGCCGTGGGGTTGGCGAGAGGAGCACGCATTGCATTGTGTATTGAAGATACTCCCAATAAGGGAGGTTGGCGGCGAATCACGCAATACTTTGTGTATTGAAAATACTCCCAATATGCGGAATGGCGTGCGAAGCACGCAATGCTTTGTGTATTGTCGATACTCCCAATATGCGGAAAGGCATGCGAAGCACACAATGCTTTGTGTATTGTCAATATGCGGAAGGCGTGCGAAGCACGCAATGCATTGTGTATTGAAAATAAGCCCAATATGCGGAATGGCATGCGAAGCAGGCAATGCATTGTGTATTGAAAATAAGCCCAATATGCGGAATGGCGTGCGAAGCACGCAATGCTTTGTGTGTTGAAGATACTCCCAATATGCGGAATGGCGTGCGAAGCACGCAATGCTTTGTGCATTGTCGATACTCCCAATATGTGGAATGGCGTGCGAAGCACGCATTGCTTTGTGTATTGTTGACACTCCCAATATGCGGAATGGCGCGCGAAGCACGCAATGCTTTGTGTATTGAAGATACTCCCAATATTCGGTATTTTGCATTTTGCAGCCATTCAGCAACGTCGAGAGTAGACCTATTTCCCATATAGTTGGTTGAAACCCTAAAACATAGGATTATAAAATTAATTTTGGAAATTTGCTCAACTCACGTCAGCGGTTCATCTGCGTGGTCGAATTATTTTATTACTTAAGACCTTATCTTAACAACATTCTTCGATAAGACCATTCGCTAATAATAGTATTACTACAGTTAGTATAATATTACGCAACAACAATCATATAAAAGCCATTAAGTTAGGTACAAACTATGTTAACTGTTAACTCCGCTTAGAAAATTACCAAACTAAACGGCAGAACTCAAGTAATCTGTGTTTTCTAATTAAATCACTCTCCGGTAAGCAACTAAGATTAAACTCAAGTCTTGATAATTACCTTCGCGTAACGACAGACTTATTACCACGTATCCTTTTCACTTCATGTTATGACGTCACTAATCCCAGTATAATTAGTATACCGTTTACGTGTACTTCTCCTTCATTAAATCGTTTAAAGTATGTGAACACAACACTAAAAGTGACTTCAGATACATGTTAGGGTTAGCACGGGAGTAGCAAATCCAAGTAAAAATTTAAAATGTTTAATTTGCGCTTGCGCGTTAAGATTATACTACGAAATTGTAATTATGTCAACTAGCAAGCTGTAAGAACGATTTAATTACAATCCAATGAGATATTTCGACACTGATTGTTTTAGAATAGTTTATTAAATTAAATAGCTATAATCATAAATATTTGTAATAATAATAATTATGTTGTAGTTGTATAGTAACCCAATAGGCCTACATAGTTCAATCAAAATATAAACCCACTAGGGGAAATCCCTGCGTGCTCCGCACGCCAACCCTGTTGTAATCTACTTATATAAAGCTAGACGGTAACACTGATTCATTGACATTAACTATTAGGCACTTCCCGCAATCGGACCCCCCTCAACCTTATACTTGAATTAAAGCTCTCGACGAGAAACGTTTGGAAAAATTGCCAGAAGTTAACATTTTTTAATTTTGGAAGCACCTTTTGGGCGGGAACGTTTTTTTCGATTTTTAAAAATTTTTCATTTTTCCACTTTGAGCGCGTTTAGTAAGAAAACGGTAAGAGATAGCAAAAAATGTTAAATACAAAAGTTGTAGAAAATTTAATTTCAGACGATTTTTCATCAGATTTAAGATCCAATCATCCATTTAGCCACTATTCATCCGAGAAGGGAAGCTCCGTCCAACGTTCTTAAAGCTTGCCGGTTTCACTGTTTACTGACATTAATTATTAGGCACTTCCCGTAATCGGACCCCCCTCAACCTTATACTTGAATTAAAGCTCTCGACGTGAAACTTTTGGGAAAATTGCCAGAATTTAACATTTTTTAATTTTGGAAGCACCTTTTGGGCGGGAACGTTTTTTTCGATTTTTTTAATTTCTTCATTTTCCCACTTTGAGCGCATTTAGCAAGAAAACGGTAAGAGATAGAAACAAATGTTCAATACAAAAGTTGTAGAAAATTTAATTTCAAACTAACGATTTTGCATCAAACTTAAGATCCAATCATCCGTTCAGCCGCTATTCACCCGAGAACGAGCTCCGGCACACAATCCTTCAAATTTCCCATGTTAATCTTATGGAGATAATGTTTAATGAGTTTGAGTCCCCTGCCAAATAAAACAGTTGATTTATGCTCGGTTACCTATGTACAAACGAGACAAAGATTAACGAGATTCTTTAGTGAATTTTCCAACTGCGAGCGAAGCGAAGCAGCCATTGAGGCCGAAAGCCGAGGTGGGGTTGGGACGCGAAGCGTCCAGGGGCAGAGCCCCTAGTCTTCTATACACATAATCATGTTACGTTTTCTTTATAATACATGTGTAGGATTATTAATAACCCCAAAGCTAAGATGGTAAATAATGCTAAATCTTCAAATCGAATTATTTCGTATATTTTATAACATCAGTTATAATAAAGGTTAAAAGATCCAGCAAGGTTCTGGACTACACTTTAATAAAAACCTAACCTAAAATTCAGAAATACTAAGTGTGAATTTAGATGTTAATGGAAATATTAGAACAAACATCTGTTATCTCTTATTTTATTCAATTGGTTGCTATGGTAATAAATTTCTGTTGTTTTTATTACTTTTATTATTTTGTATTTTAGTTTGGTTCTTTTGTCACAATGAAAGTTGAATACTAGAAGTGATGGTTAGATATTTCCTAACCAATAAAATGTGTAGATATGTAAATAATTGGAGGAAAAATAAATATTAGTATTATGATTTACTTAAAGTTATTGAACACGGTTACAAGTCCTGGGAAACACACGTGAAGATGACGTTCTTCCTCCGAAACGCTTTTAACTAAGACAAAAGAAGTCACACGATGGAACTAAATTAAAATAATAGTCTCATATATTAATATATACTATTTTGTAGTTTTATCTAAGAATTGCGTTTAGATTGAAGTGATATTTTTAAAAGAAAACTTCTCATCCGTCATGGGTTTACTGCAAGCTTGTCCAGACTCGTGACGTCAGTGTTTTTACCGCCGACAATTTTTCACTAGTCGAGACAAGCAATAAACTCTGAGACTGACAAGGCTGAAAACTTCACGTCATTTATTTTACCCAACAAACAACCGCAAAGCTGAAGTTTTCTTTTCTACTTTCAACCAAGCCGTTCCATTGTCCATTAACAACGCAGGTGTCCAGGTTGGTTTCTAACAGTCGGGGTTTTTGAGTTAAACTGGTAGATCTGTGCTCGAACTATTATTTTGTTTCTAGTGATTATTTGAATATTTGCCATTAAATATGGGCTCTTACCTTTACTGACGTGTCAATTCAAGTAGTTTAAAAATTTCTTTTAAGAGCTAGTGCGTTTTGAAAAAATGCTTGCAAGCCAAAAACCTGGAAACAAAATATAACTAAATTTTTAAATGAGCATTATAGGCCAGTCGGTAAAGGTCAATTTAGACCCAAAGTACCAGTAATTTGCAATACGGCTGAATTTTTTTTTATAAGTACATTAAAGTATGTAGATTAACATAAAAAAAAGTTTACCAGTCTATCAATTTCCCAAAGTCGAAAAAAAAATCGATTATCTTTTTTTTCGATTATCCTTAATATTTCGAGCTGGAATGAAGATAGAGGAAAATAAAAAATACCACCGTGTAGGGGAGGTATTTTTCAACAAATAGGTCATATGTATTTATTTCGTCAGAGCAATGGTTTGTCTGGAAAAAATTCGATAATGCAGGTATGTATTTTGCAGCAGGGGAAATCACTAAAAGGGGACATCTTATTCATATATGAAGCGTTGGCTCATTCTAAATTGGCCGAATTTTAATATATCGAATTGAAACTTGACATAGGAGTTAAAATATATATTTTAAACATTTATGCTGAGTCTCAGCTTGTTATCTTGAAAATTTCCCGATCTAGAGCCACTTGACTTATTAATGGGTTTCTCGATTTTAGGAGTACCGGACCTACCAATTCATTTTAAACAGCTCCAGTTTAGAAAATTTTCAAAATATCAACCTGAAAGTTTTTTTACAAGTTAAATATATATATTCAAACAAGTTCAAGGAGTATAAACCTTTTTCATTATTTTTAAATTAAAAAAGTATAATTTTAGACCTTTTCAGATTTTTCATCAAAACGCTTGAGTTGATCAGTTGCAGATTAGTCATTTTTTTAAATATGGTTTTTAAAATAAGTATAGCAAAAAACAATTGTATTTTTAACTTCTGTACCAATTTTTAAATCGATATGTTCAAAAATGTCGAAAATGGAGTCGTTGAATCCAAAAGTGTTATAGTTAAAACGAGATAGGTAAAACAGAAGACTATTTTCAAGCACCTCGTTTTTAAAAATAACAAGAAAAAAATCGTTCATACTTACTAAGAATATTTATACTGGTGTACTCAAATTGTAAAACAAATTTGGTGTTGATATTCCAAAAATTGACGAAACTGGAATAGATTGAAATTAGTTTGTGGGTCCGGTACTCCTAAAATCGATAATCGAAATCGACTCCTAGATCGGGTCATTTTCAAGATAACAAGTTGAGACTCAGCATAAATGTTTAAAATATATATTTTAACTCCTATGTCAAGTTTCAATTCGATGTATTAAAATTCGGCCAATTTAGAATGAGCCAACGCTTCATATATGAATAAGATGTCCCCTTTTAGTGATTTCCCCTGCTGCAAAATACATACCTGCATTATCGAATTTTTTGCAGACAAACCACTGCTCGGACGAAATAAATACATATGACCTTTTTTGTTGAAAAATACCTCCCCTACATGGTGGTATTTTTTATTTTCCTCTATCTTCATCCCAGCTCGAAATATTAAGGATAATCGAAAAACAATGATAATCGATTTTTTTTTCGACTTTGGGAAATCGATAGACTGGTAAACTTTTTTTTATGTTAATCTACATACTTTAATGTACTTTAAAAAAAAAAATCAGCCGTATTGCAAATTACTGGTAGTTGTAACCTATAGCGACTGGGCTATTACTCCAAATTGAATTATTAAATTTGATTACAATTATAGCTAGTAACTCTACTTATTGCACTGATCTTTTTAATGTAATAAAAAGTCTCATTTATAATCCAAAATTGTTATTTTTGAAGTGACAACTTCTATTGGCCCGTTGGGGCACTTTCGCTTGACTATGTTTCTGAAATCTCGTGTCGTTACGCAACTTTTTGCGTAGACACAAGTCAAAGCGTGGAGAGGGAATAGGCGATACATATATATTATTATACATATATATGTATAATAATACGATATTATAATTGTTGTAATATTAATATATTATAATAATTATGCTAAAAATAGTGATCATTATTATTACTAAGCAGTATTTATTTAGTGACTGATGATTTTGAGTGAGGTATTAGTATATGCAATCTACATACATAGAAATCTAAGAATAATTCAATAAGTAAGGGATAGTTATTATAAGGGAGAAATTGCCCAATTTGAACGATCTTAAGTTGCTTTGTAGTCGTTATTTTCCTAGGCTACTGGACCTGGACTCGTAGAAGGGTTCCTACCCACTACTCAGGTAAAACGAATTGTTCTAGGCAACAACTAAACTCTCTCTTTTCCAATGTAAAGTGAATGGGGCAAGTGAGGTTAAAACCGCGCCCAGTCACAGAGAAGAACCGCGCTCAGCACTAAAAGTGTTAATATATCAAAACTAGTTGACCCGTACGGCGTTGCCCGTGGTGGTTGGTATTTTCAGTCTTTTTAACGTAATTGTATTCTTTTTAAGTGTTCAGTCAGTGAGTGGTATTTGGCTTTTATATATAATAATAAAAGCACTATTGTCATAATAATAAAAGATCTGAAATTATGATTTTAGTAAATTTGATCCCCCCAAACCCCTCCTAAAATTTCGAAATTTTTCATACCCTTTCTTAGTGAGCACCTATGGCCCTAGAGGAAGCTACATACCAAATTTCATTCCAATCCGTTCGGTAGTTTTGAAGAAATCGTGATTTAATAACTTTGATCCCCCCCAGACCGCCCTAAAATTTCGAATTTTTTCAAACCATTTCTTAGTAAGCACCTATGGCCCTAGAGGAAGCTACATGTCAAATTTCATTTCAATCCGTTTGGTAGTTTTTGAGAAATCGTGATGAGTGAGTCAGTGAGCGAGTGAGTGAGTGGTATTTCGCTTATATATATATATATAGATTAGGTTTTAATTCGTAACATTTTGTGTTGAACCTAAAACTCGTTAGATCTGTGATTAAAGAATAGGATTATTTTAATAAAACGAAGAAATTTTCTTAGGTTTAAAACAATGTTTGTTGCATTTAAAATAATTTACTTCAAAGAAGAATGGAAGACAAGGTTTATCTATACTCATAGATCTATTCAACATGTGTTCCCGCAGGATATCCTCTTACTACAATACTGAGTACAAAAGAATTGCTTTTAGGGAAACTTTGTAATCCGCACACGTCCCGCAAATAAATTGCAAATAAAAGAAACCTGTGCGGCAATAGAACCTGATAAACTGAATGAATACGTTAACACGGTGCCTTGTAGGTTGGAACTATTGCTTTGCTACTGTGTGAATGTGTACACAGAACTATATAAACGTCGAGCGTATGTTCGCACTGCGGTATGAACTGATGGAAGAGTGTGGGATATATCTATATCAATAACAAACATTTTATACATAAGAATACAGAGTGTGTTTTAAACTTATGTAATCTTTCTCAAATTCATTAAGATAAGTAAGTTGCATAGTTGTCGCATGGTTACTGATATGTTATTAGCGAATTTCCATAGGAAAAATGAGCTATTGCAGTGGCCCTTATGGTAAGACTCAAGGTCGAGAGTACCAAATGAGCATCGATCATGGTCCCTCGAACACGTTTTGGGCTGTCATTTAAAATCATATATATTTGGAGGTCATAAGATATATACAAGTGATTTGTATATAGGCAAGGAATCGAGTGTTTATATTCAAGCACTATAAAGTACTTCTTATTTTATGTCTATACACTATTATAGTCACCTGTTAAGAACTCCAGAAACTGGAGGTCTGAAAAATTTCGGAGGTCTTAGATTCTGTAAAATCGTAGACGGCGGAGATTCTAAACCAGTCAGACATATCTATGTATGTATATATAGATATGTATATAGGTGTTCGCACTCTAGCAGCCGCATTTTAATTCCAATTTGGTCCAAATTTAAATTTAAATGTAAAACCCCTTAAAAATAAAAAAAATGAAAAAAAAATGAAAATATTGCCTGGAGATATTCCAGAATTACACCTATACATACCAAATTTCATAAAAATCGGACCGTTTGTATGGTCTCCAGCTCTGTACACATACTAACAGACCCATGGACAGACATCACCAAAAACCACTTTTTTGGGTTCAGGGAGCACCAAAACAAATAATTCCACCAAAAATATTTTTGGGTTCAGGGAGCACCAACACAGATAATTCCACTAAACAATTTTTTGGGGTTCAGGGAGCACCAAAACAGATAATTCCACTAAAACTTCAATTCGAAAATTTGGACGAAAACAATACTTTCTCCATATACTACGTATAGGTGGGAGAAAGTAAAAAGCAATAAGTTTAAACAAAAAATATTTGTGAAACTTAAAAACTATAGGTCAACAATAAAAAGTCCAACATTGTCGAAAACCATATTGAGCTGCACATTAGACTGAATACAAATAAAGCGGCCCCTTTAAATACCATCTTACGAATATTACTAAATGGTGTTGACTCTATTGAATATAGCGCACTGACTGCGAATGCAGCAATCCAATTTCCTAAGGGTGGAATTGAGGCAGGGATATCATTCGGGGATTAAACGCTAGCTCCTTTCCGCCTTATCAGACTTATTCAACTGTAATTTTATTTTATTTACTTTATTTACATCCACGTCACTTATTTACTGAATACAAGAATACAGAACTATGATATACTAACATCTTAATAAAAAATAAACGGTACCAGGAACATACTTTCTATCAAACATATTGAAATTATTATACAGATTCACTGTGACTTCATAATTGTAGGGGGGGGGGGGGGGGGGGGGGGGGGGGGGGGGAGGGTAGGAGAGGTGATTTATTAAAGTAACTAATAAATATTATTATTATTAGCTAGAGAGAAAACTATTCGATCGATTTCGAGCAAATTTGCACCAAACACGTCAACTAGGCCTGTATGGATGCATGGAAAAAGGTTATGAAAATTTTTGAAAACCAACCCCCTTTATGGCCTAAAAACCCTAAAAAATCAATTATTATTATTATTAGCTGAACGAGAATTTTTAGAATTGCATATGGTAGGGTACATTAAAGGCTATAAATAAGCCAAATTTTATCAAAATCGTTAAAAAAGTTTTTTATAAAAAAATAATAACAGATTTTTTGGGTTTTTTTCCAAAAAGGGGGTTGTTTTTCCAAATGTTTCAAAACCATTTTTCGTGCATCTATACAGGCCTACTTCACATGTCTGGTGCAAATTTGTTTGAAATCGATCGAATAATTTTCGCTCTAGCTTTGTATAGATACATACATACATACATAAAGACATACAGACAGACATACATACATATAGACAGACATTTTGTAAAAAACACTTTTTTGGACTCAGGTGGTCCTAAAACGGATATTTCCACAAAAACACAACATCGATTTTTTGCGATCACTATGCTTTCTCTAACTGTATAGTGAAAAAGTTAAAAACCAACCCCTTTTATGGCCAAAAAACCCTAAAAAATCAATTATTATTATTATTAGCTGAACGAGAATTTTTAGAATTGCATATGGTAGGGTACATTAAAGGCTATAAATAAGCCAAATTTTATCAAAATCGTTAAAAAAGTTTTTTATAAAAAAATAATAACAGATTTTTTTGGGTTTTTTGCTAAAAATTGGGTTGTTTTTCAAATTTTTTCAAAATCCTTTTTCGTGCATCTATACAAGCCTACTTGACATGTCTGGTGCAAATTTGTTTGAAATCGATCGAATCATTTTCACTCTAGCTTTGTATACATACAGACATACATACAGACAGACAGAAATTTTGTAAAAACCACTTTTTTGGACTCAGGGGGTCCCAAAACGGATATTTCCACAAAAATATCAACATCGATTTTTTTTGGCGACCACTATACTTTCTCTATACTATAGCATAGTGAGAAAGTAAAATGACATCTTCGCAGTTTATGTCCACTGAACGAAAACCAGAAATAAATTCAACTAATTTAAATATTTGATAAATATTTATCGTGCGGTAATAAATTATAAAAATATAGTTTAAGTGGAATCTTAGTAAATTTATTCAAAGTAGACGTAAGAGAAGATTAATTAGCTATGAAGGTAGCCTGAATGTTTTACGAGTAATTAAGTTTTGTACGTTGGTTAGGAATCAGTCAGACAGAACTTTTCATTGTGTGTCATGATGCGTGCCAAAAAAATAGTTGTAAATAAATGTTAACTGCCAACCAAACGGCTGTAATAATTGTGGAAAATATTTTAGTAAAGTATGATTTAAACTTTCCCGTAGATGCGCCATTAACGAAATCTGTATTTCAACCCTAATGAAAAGTCTTAATAGTTTAATCTCGGGCAGATAATGTGCAAATTAAATCTGTTAGCCAAAACTCCTTCCCAAGAAGACATAAATAACTCAAACTTTCCTCGCGCAGAGATAAAGTTTGTAAGAATAATTAAAGTTTACACATTTGTTGTGCCTCTTCCTCAGGAGTAAAAGCGCCAAGTGTTGTTCTTAATTAAACTATATTAAACACTTTCACGGGCTGTTACTTCGCTGAAAGTGTGATTTATTGTTTACGTTTGGTGTGAGCAAAAAATAAATGGCGAAACTGGTTAACCTTTAAAAACTGCCCAGTTTCTGTAAAATTGTGTGAAACAATACATTTGCACTAAACATTTTCCGTACAAAAAATTATGTTTAAAACTGTCCAAATGGGTTTCCTGATCTGACGAGGTTTTCAGAGAGAACAGGTAGGTTTTTTTGGAAAGTAAAGGTGGGAAAATGACTTATCTATACTAATATTATAAAGAGGTAAAATTTGTTTGTTAGTTTGTATGTGGGTGGTAATCTCTGGAACCGCTGAACCTAAAGAAAAAATAGTTTTACTAATGAAAAGCTACACTATCCCAGACTAACATAGGCTATAATTCATTTCGATAAAGACATTTTTGATTTCAATATTTGTAAATTTAGTCGGATAAAATCTTATGTTAGGCTTAGACTGAGGAACCAACACATGCACTACATTTTATTACCATAGCAACCAATTGAATAAAATCACAGATAAAACAGCTGTTTGATCCATTGACAGCTGATTTCAAACTTTGAAGCATTTATTTGTATTTCCAACTTTTAGATTAGGTTTTTATTGAAGTGTAGACCTGAGCCTTGCTGGTTCTTTTAACACTGTTATAAAATATGCGAAATAATTTGATTTGAACATTTAACATTATTTAACATCTTAGCTTTGGGATTATTATTAATCCTACACCTTTATTATAAAGAAAAAATGACATGATTTTGTGTATAGAAGGTTCCAACGGGGTTGGCGTGCGGAGCACGCAGGGGTTTCACCTACTCATAGACAAGTTGGTTTGTAGAAAGGGCACACAAGGCCTATTTAACGAGCGTATCGTCCAAAACATTCATAGGACAGATTCCAGTTTAATTTTATGCATTTTTAGATTATGCCTTTAGTATTTTAAAAGTACTTTTCGGTTAAAACAAATATATATTTTGCAAACGCGGCAAATCACAACGAAGTAAATGGAAATCGATTATTGTAAACTATTGAACTGGTGCATGTAAATTTTTTTAAAATTAAGATGCAAAATAACACTTTTAGAATGATATAGGTATGTATACTTTTCCACTTCTAATTGTGATTCAGGCCCAGTTTAGAATAGCAACCATGACTCATCTCCAGCCAAATCTTTCCGTGCACTGCCTCTAACCCCACTTGGAACACACACGGCGTTTTTTTGACGGCTGCGGATAATCATAAAATTTAAAGCGTGCACGCGGTAAAATTTCCGACGCCGCGCCGTCTAAAATTCTTATTGGGATTCATTAAACTGAAGTGTCTAGTTCATCAATCACGAAGTGTTCTGTAATATATTATTTCTTTTAATGTTTTATTGATATGAACAGAGAGCAACTCTCGCTTTATTGTTATTCCGTCGCCGATTGAAAAGGAAGCAAAAAAAAAAAAAACATATTTGGGTTCATCCAATCAATAAATAAAAGAAGAACAGATTTTGGAGCATTCTAAACTGTGTTTCCTGATTTGAGGAACTAGAAGAAACAATTTTCAATTATTTAAGAAAGTCGGTTTCTACACGCGGCTGAAGGATAGTATTCGACGAAAAAAATACTACAACAAGGAAAATTGGCGTGCATTTGGTGGTCTCGTTTGCCACTGTTTCGGGGGAGACTGTGGAACATCCGTCGATTGTAGTGGCAGCTAGACCGTTTATTTTTCCGACCAACATGTTTGCTCTAATATTCTATTTCTTGCCACTGTTGATAAGACGGCGACGTCAAATAATCCTTGGCGGACAAAACTCCGTGTGCTGCCTCTAGATACTATACTTCGATACACTACACTGCATCAGTATAAAATAAAGTACCAGTGCCCAATTTGACCAAAAATAATGTTAGCAATATTATACTGATAATTTATTGTAGCTTGACATTTGCATAGATGTTGAAAACAAGTTACTCTTAAGAGCGTATTTTAATGTACACACAATATTTTTACAGGGGGGGGGGGGGGGGGGGGTTATAACCCCTAAAACGCCCCCTGGTTACGCCTATGAAGACAATTATTGAATATTCAGTCCCTTTATTTTAAATTAACAAAATAATTAATAACAAAATTCGGTTTTTTGTATTTTTTTCACCAATTTAAATAAAAGTCTCAAAGACATCATTAAAATACTTCTTTTTGTCTAAAGACATTTACATGTAAGAGAGGAGCATTTTCAAAGCTTTGCCGCTTTCCATTCGTTATTACATTTCCCGAGGCCAAAGTGAGAGGGAGGGAATGAAGGTCATTATTTCGGTTGCATCTTTATCGTCCTCCCATTGATTTAAATTCGTTAAAGTGTCTCTTCCTTCGGCTCCTGGTCTGTTTAGATTTTTAAAGGCATTTGTATCTCGGGGTAAAATTATCAAAATATCACCAAATCGTTTCACACAAAGCTCCACGCTTTTTAACTCTTTACCGTTTCATATATTAAATTAAAACTAATAAAATCTCTTTTCGAAAAATGTAAAAAAAAACAATTGCTGTCCTGAAATCAACTTTTATAAAAGCGCGTGTACGTCCATTCTACGTACGTACGTGAGTAACAATATAATAAAACAGCAAATTTCACCTATAATTTGTAAAACTTCTAGCGTAAATTATACTTTGGGGTTATGTTTACAACTTCAATCACTAAAAAATTTCTTGTATTTTTTTTTAATATGAGTAGTATAGAACTACTGTGTAACTAGTTATAGAACTAAGATTTGCTTTGAGGTTACACAATTAATATAAATACTTCAACTTTTTTCTTATCATCAATATCCTATTACTTTAAATGAGCAATTCTTGTATCTATCTTTGTGACTGTCGCGGATCTCGAAAACGACTCTAACGAATTCAAAGAAATTTTGTATTTAGGTGTAGTTTTTATTTTTAAGTACACCCTTATAGTTGTATTTCGTATAAAAACCCAATTTTTTGAGAAAATCTAATTTAAAAGTTGAAAAATTTTAACATAGGGTCTTATGGGTTGCCATGTTGGTAACAAAATAACAACGAAATAGTAAATAAAGCGATCAAAACAGCTGTTTATAAACAAGCCAATTTATACTGTTTTAGCACGTTGGAAATAGAGTGGAATAGAACTGAGATTGAGTATTATCCAAAATCAGCTGTTCATTGGATAGTTTTTAATTACCGTTAAAAAACAAGCTAATTTATATTGTTTTAGCACGTTGGAATTAGAATAAGTTGGACCTGATTTACCAATTTATTTTGTCAAAAAAAAGGTAAACTTGACAAAGATGGATAAATTTCTAATAGTAAATTTTGTAATATAGGCCTGGCTCATTTCTGAAACATAGTATTGAGGTTATGTTAATCCTGCAATAATTTTTACTATATTTAGGCCTGGTTTCAAAACTTTAGTTGACAGAAGATAGTAGAATTATGACTAAAATCGTAATGAAAACCTCTCACGTTTCTAAAGCATGTATTTGAGGTTATAATTAATCTTGTAATTACTGTTAATATATTTAAGCCTCGTTTCATAATTTTAACGAGATTCCTTAGCGAATTTTCCAACTGCGAGCGAAGCGATGCAGCCATCTGAGGCCGAAGGCCGAGGCGGGGTTGGAACGCGAATCGTCCAGGGGCAGTGCCCCTAGCCCTATCACTTTAAATGAGCAATTCTTGTATCTATCTTAGTATCTGTCGCGAATCTCGAAATCGGCTCTAAAGATTTTGATGAAAATTAGCATAGAGGTATTATTTGGCGTCAGGAGTTGAGTGCGCTAGGTCTTATGTCTTCAAAAACGCGCATAAAGTCTGAAAATGCGCATAAAATTTAAAATCTCAACTTCTTTTTATACCACCTTTCAAGTCACTTAGAAGGCGAATAGGTACAGCTTCTTTTTATACCTCCAAAGTCACTAAGTATTCGAATAGATACATATAAAATATAAACGATTCAATACTATTTTGTCTTTATTTTGATTTACAATAATGTATATAAATACCACAACATTTGACTACTTTTTTTATTTGTGGGTTTGAAATAAAAGTAATCTTTAAAACATTTTAACAAAATATTCCTATTGTTAGTAATCCTTAGAGCTGTACACATTTACCAAAATAAAAATCCCCCTCAGCTTAGTTAGGTAGGCCTAGATAAAATCTGTTGTTTCGAAATAGTATTTCTAATGTGTATCTAATTATTCTGCCTGGGATTTTTCACTGAGGCTTACTGGTTTTGTACTGGTAATAGACTATTCCAGAAGGTTCGACAATGTTCTAGAATGCCGGGACAACTTTTAGGAGGGGGGGGGGGATTATCAGGTCAGGACCGGGGGTTTGAATTTAAAGCCTTTTAACACGTTCACTGCTAAGGACGCACATGTGAGCTTGACACTGAACACTTTGAGAAGCGCACAGTGCATTGCACATTAACCCTAGTGTTGGAAGTCTTTTCAATAAGCAATGCATTGCGTGCTTCGCACGCCAACCCCCGTATTGGAGAATTGTCAATACACATAGCTTTGCGTGCTTAGCACTCCAACCCCCGTATTGGAGTATTTTCAATACACAATGAATTGGGTGCTTCGCACGCCAAACCCCGTATTGGGGTATTTTCAATACACAATGCATTGCATGCTTGGCTCGCCAACCCCCGTATTGGGGGAATTTTCAATATACAAAGCATTGCGTGCTTTGCACTCTAACCCCCGTATTGGGTAAATTTTCAATACACAGAGCATTGCGTGCTTCGCACGCCAACCCCCGTGTTGGCGGTATTTTCAATACACAGGGCATTGCGTGCTTGGCGCACCAACCCCCGTATTGGAGTATTTGTAAAACACAATGAATTGGGTGCTTCACACGCCAACCCCCGTATTGGAGTATTTTCAATAAACAATGCATTACGTGCTTGGCACGTCAACCCCCGTATAGGAGTATTTTCAATACGCAATGCATTGCGTGTTTCGCACGCATACCCCCTTATTCTAATATTTTCAATACAAAATGCATTGCGTGCTTCGCACGCCAACCCCCGTATTGGAATATTTTCAATACACAATGAATTGGGTGCTTCACACGCCAACCTCCGTATGGGGAGTGTTTTCAATACACAATGCATTGCGTGTTTTTTGTTAAAATATTTTGTTGAACCTTCATAAGTTTAATAGATCAGATCAAGCTCACAAGAGAGTAAGGCTGTAACCTACTGTATCCATGTGTATTGTACGTTGTAGTTTAATCAAGTAAATCTAAATATCAGTATGTATACAATGCACAATTAATTATGTAAAATATGTTGCTGGATCCTCTGTTATTTTATAATTTAATTCGCACTTTTTAAAACTAGTATTATTTTTACTACTAAATTTCTGGATTTGAACCGCCCCCCCCCTCACCGGCTACGGCCTTACTCGGGACCCTCGAAGAGACTTCCCATAAGGGAATGTTCTAGGAACCGGAAACGACCTAAGAAGCTAGATACCTGAAAATTGTCATATAATTACTCTTAAGTTATTTATAGGAGAAAATTTTTTGAAGTCTGATTATTTGCATCTGAGTTGTAGAATGTTGTTTGTAGAAATGTAGATAAAATGTACTCATAGGCGTAAAGAAACTGGCAAAAATCATTGCTTTTGCGCTTACTGTCGCTCAGCTGATCATGTAAGTAAGCCTGCATAGGGCACATAGATTGATTCGCATAGTAACCGATCTGCAGCAAAAACTCATTGAAAGTACAATGTTGCAATTTTCTTTCGTGAAGTAAAAGATGCAAGAAAATGAAAGCAAAATATTACAATTATGTAACATAGTGATGCAAAAAATAAAACCTCGTAGCGACGAACGGGTATTCAGCTAGTAATATAATAGTTCTCGAAAGTCTTAAACGTTTGGTGACCATATGAATACATATTTCTGGAGATATACCGGGTTTGTTTTAAATGAAAAACAATTTTGTAATAATTATAAAAATAAACGGTACCAGAAACTGACATGAACTTTCTCACAAACATATTTCAATTATTAAACAGATTCATTGTGACTTCATAATTGTAGGTGGGGTAGGAGAGGTGATGTTAAAGTATGAGATTAACCAATAAATATTATTATAATTAGCTAGAGAGAAAACTATTCGATCGATTTCGAACAAATTTGCACAAAACACGTCTATTAAACGAAAATTTTTGAAAAACAACCCCCAAAAATCAGTTATTATTATTGTTATTAGCTAAACAAGGATTTTTTAGAAAGATACGGTTTTCTGCATATGGTAGGGTATATTAAGGGCTACAAATAAGCCAAATTTAATCAAAATCGTCAGAGCCGTTTTTTATAAAAAAATAATAACTGATTTTTTAGCTTTTTTCGGCCAAAAAGGGGGTTGTTTTTCAAAACCTTTTTTCGTGCATCTATACAGGCCTTATTGAAATTTTTTCGTTCGTAACATACAAACATACAGACAGACATTTTGTAAAAACCACTTTTTTTGGACTCAGGGGGTCCTAAAATGGATATTTCCACAAAAATCTCAACATTGATTTTTTTTGCGATCACTATACTTTCTCTATACTATAGTATAGTGAGAAAGTAAAAAATATGAAATGAGATTTGTATTAAATTGTTTTATTTATAAGGGCACCTTTACGAGTATTTTTTTGTTTTAAGTTACAACCCTTTTGATACCCTTTTTCTAGAGTTCTACAGGGCCGATTTTCATGCGGTTTTTATTTAATGAATGGTATTGTTGTCGTTGCAGTCATTTTGATTTCATGGTTTGATTTTCAATGCAAAGTTTTTGCGGGTTTTTTGTGGTTTTAGGTCATTACAATATTGACAAATATTTTCTACAGATCTATCTGGACGATTTTCATCTCTTTGTTTTAAATGAAAGAACATTTTGTAATTGCATTAAAGAAATTATGAAATGTAGGCCTAACTGTTATTTCTTGGTTATATTTACAACGGCAACTTTTGGTTTTAGGTTGTTTACTAACTTATCTGAAACCTCCGACCTCGGGAGGCTTTTTTTACCTGTAAGTCAATAAGTTTACCTGAAAAAAACTTGGAATCAGTTGTTTATTTTTAACAAGGGAAAGCAAACAGTAAAGAGTAACAAAATTACTACAATGGAGTATATATAACTAAATCTTTTAAGACGATTAAATTTATTCCATTCACTTTTACAGTCAAACTCGTTATTTTTCTAAAACACTTTCTGGAAGAATTATCATAAAATATTTAAAAGCTTCTTTATACAGTCTTCTGAAGTTATTATTCCGAGAAAATGGAATTCTTGAATACTTTTTTATAAAATTGCTTACAATAGATTTATCCTTTAAGAGTCGGTGACTCAACTCAAAGGGGGCTTTAATTTAAAAGTTTTCAGTAACGAAGAAGTTAACCCCCCCCCCTCAAAGTGTATTGTTCTTTTACTTCTTCATTTAACGTTCTAAGAAGAAATAGTAATCTTTGAAGCCTATTGGGGAAATTAAAGTGTAAAATTGGTTTTACGAAACTAAAAATGAATTCTTTTGTCAGACATGATATTAAGGGTCTGCTGTAGTGGCGGCCATCTTGGTTTTGTATCGGAGCAATGTTAAATTTCAAACCATTTATTTCGTTTATTTTTTATCATACAATTGTTTTGCAAGGTCTCATTTTAAGCACAGTCACAATACGCATCCGTTTTGAATTTTACATTTTTTAAAAATGCTTTTTATTTGTTATGTAATTGACATTTTGTAAGTACAAAGTTTGAATTTTTTCCTAACACAATACAATACAAATAATGAAAAATAATTTGCAAGCCGGTTCCGAAATTTTATAAAGAATATTCAGTTTTTTT
>JAGFPH010005591.1:8504-37450 GCA_018207615.1 Philaenus spumarius
AATTACAATGAGGTTTAAAAGTTTCAATGATGTTTAACAATTACAATGAGATTTAAAAGTTTCAGTGGGGTTTAAAAGTTGCAATATCGTTTAAAAATTTTAATGAGGTTTAAAAGCTTTAATAAGGTTTAACAATTACAATGCGGTTCAGAAGTTTCAATGGGGGTTCAGAAGTTTCAATGAGCTTTAAAAGTATCAACGAAGTAAAAATCAAAATGAGATTTAAAAGTTTGAATGAGGTTTAAAAATTACAATGTGATTTAAAAGTTTCACTGAAGGTTAAAAGTTTCAATAAGGTTGGAAAGTAAGATTAAAAGTTTCAACGAGGTTTAAAAGTTTCAGTGAGGTTTAAAAGTTTCAATGAGGTTGGAAAATTATAATAAGATTAAAAGTTTCAACGAGGTTTAAAAGTTTCAGTAAGGTTTAAAAATTACAATGAGGTTTAAAAGTTTCAATGATGTTTAACAATTACAATGAGGTTTAAAAGTTTCATTGAGGTTGGAAAATTACAATAAGATTAAAAGTTTCAATTAGCTTTAAAAGTTTCAATGAGGTTTAAAAGCTTTAATAAGGTTTACAAATTACAATGCGGTTCAGAAGTTTCAATGAGTTTTAAAAGTATCAACAAAGTAAAAATTAAAATTATATTTAAAAGTTTGAATGAGGTTTAAAAGTTTCACTGAAGTTTAAAAGTTTCAATTAGGTTGGAAAATTACAATAAGATTAAAAGTTTCAATGAGGTTTAACAGTTTCAGTTAGGTTTAAAAATTACAATGAGGTTTAAAAGTTTCTGTGAAGGATTACAAATTACAATGAGACTTAAAAGTACAAATTTTATTGAGTTTTAAAAACGACAATGTGGTTCAGAAGTTTCGACGGTGTTCAACAAATTAAATAAGGTTCAAAAGTTGTATTAAGGCGTAAAACGTATCAAAAAGATTCAAAAAGTTCAATGAGGAGGAGATATCAACGGGACTTTAGAGATTCAATAGGGTTCATAAGGTAACTGTGCGATGAAAAAGATTCAATTATTGTAGTACCCACCGGACCATATGTTTGAGGTTTCTAACTAAAGTACACCGTCTCGTGGTCTGTTTCATTCACTTTGTAGAGGCTACCGCAATTTCATAAACTCGCGTTTTCTACATCAGGCCGCACACAATTGTCAATAGAGGTCGTCAACATGTAAAACATTTCAAAAACACACAACACATCATGGTACGAAACCTTACTGTTCCCGACTGTGGGAGTAACAACTCGGAGTGCAAAGATTTAATTCGTTACCAGACCGATCAATGCGGCTCCAAACGTATCAATGTGGTTCAAAAGGATTTTTTTAAATGGTATTAAAAAGGATTAATCATGTTCAGAAGTGTAAAATACCTTAATCCATTTAAAAGTAGTGCCGACAGAAGTGAAAACTGTCATGGATATAAACAATATTTTTTATGTTATTTAAATTTTTTTAGATTTCAATTTTAAATGTGTAAGATAAAAATAACTCAATTTACAAAACGAGGAAGCATAATGTCCTTTTCAGAGGTATTCCTAATGAAACTATTTCAACACAACTTACAAAATGAGGAAGCACAATGTCCATTTCAGAGGTATTGCCAAGTAAACAATTTCAAAGAACTCACGAAATGAGGAAGCGCAATGTCCGTTTCAGAGGTATTGCCAAGTAAACTATTTTAACACAACTTACGAAATGAGGAAGCACAATGTCCATTTCAGAGGTATTACCAAGTAAACTATTTTAACACAACTTACGAAATGAGGAAGAACAATGTCCATTATAGAGGTATTACCAAGTAAACTATTTTAAAACAACTTACGAAATAAGGAAGCACAATGTCCATTTCAGAGGTATTGCCAAGTAAACTATTTTAAAACAACTTACGAAATGAGGAAGCACAATGTCTATTTCAGAGGTATTACCAAGTAAACCATTTTAACACAACTTACGAAATGAGGAAGCACAATGTCCATTTCAGAGGTATTACCAAGTAAACTATTTTAACACAACTTACGAAATGAGGAAGCACAATGTCCATTCTAGAGGTATTACCAAGTAAACTATTTTAAAACAACTTACGAAATGAGGAAGCACAATGTCCATTCTAGAGGTATTACCAAGTAAACTATTTTGAACAAATTACGAAATAAGGAAGCACAATGTCCATTTCAGAGGTATTGCCAAGTAAACTATTTTAAAACAACTTACGAAATGAGGAAGCACAATGTCTATTTCAGAGGTATTACCAAGTAAACTATTTTAACACAATTTACGAAGTAAGGAAGCACAATGTCCATTTCAGATATATTACCAAGTAAACTACGTACGAAATGAGGAAGCACAATGTCCATTTCTGAGATATTATCAAGTAAACTATTTTATTCTCTTTTATGTACACATGTGCACTATATTTATAGTAGAGCATGACGGAAAATGCGTGACAGTAAAATCCGATTTACCGCCAGCATAATTAAAAAAAACATTTGGACGCGGTGCGCCTATAGAAGTTTTCACTTCAATAGTTCAACTAGTTTAAACGTTTCTGTAATATTCAACGTCTGAGGGGTTTAAGCACTTAATAATATGCGTTATACAATTTCGTGGCATTAGAATGATTGATTTAGTTCAAAATATTCATTGATATTTAGAAAGTACAATAAGGATTAACAATTTCAACGGTGTTCTAAAGATACAAGAAGTTTCAAAAGGGTTCAGTAGGATTTAAGTGGTACTAAAAGTGGTTGAAAATATTAAATTAGGCTGTGTTAGGATTATTAAGATTTATTTTCAACTTAATCCTATAATCTCAATTATTTAATAGGATTTTATAAAAAAATATTCATTTACAAAAATCATTTTGTGACAGTAGGGTCTTATTTGTCTTACTGAGAGAGCGGCTGTATGTGATATGGAACGACTAGAAAAACAACTCTATTACCGACTCTGCCTAACCGTATTATGTGTTTTAGTTAAAATTGTTAACTAAAAGCACTTGAAGTTATTCCTGACCATGCACTTTTATAAACCACTAGCTGATGTACCCGTTCTTCGCACGGGAAAACTGCGTGTAATTTGAGAAACTTAATTTTAATTACTATGTTTGTGTTTGCCCGTTAGTTTACCATTCGTTGACAATGGCTATCCAGTTTCGCCACGGAGAGGCCGGCAAACTTGGAGAACATATTATTTACATATTTACAATAGCCTATTTACAATTTTTACAATAACATTTTTACAATAACACTGTTATATATATAAGCTAGTTAGTTATATAAGTCGGTAGTTTTGAATAAATCGTTTTTTAATAACTTTGATCCCCCCAAACTCCCCCTAAAATTTCAAATTTTTTTAACTCCTTCCTTAGTGAGCACCTATGGCCCTAGAGGAAGCTACATACCAAATTTCATTCCAATCCGTTCGGTAGTTTTGAAGAAGTAATTTTTTAATAACTTTGATCCCCCCAAACCCCCCCTAAAATTTAGAATTTTTCCAAACCCTTTCTTAGTGAGCACCTATGGCCCTAGACGAAGCTACATACCAAATTTCATTCCAATCCGTTCTGTAGTTTTTGAGAAATCGTGATGAGTGAGTCAGTGAGTCATTGAGTCAGTGATTCAGTGGGTTTTGCCTTTTATATATATAGAAGAGAGCAATTAGATTTGTCGAATAAACGTTGATACAGAAGTTACAAACATATATGTTCAGTAAGTCAAGTGTTTGCCGCACATGCGCAGTAGATATTCAATTCGACTAGTTGTACTTGCCAAATAGACTCGAGCTAAATTAATTCCTTTACTGTAAAGATACAGACTTAGCTTTAAACTGAACGCAATCAAAGACTTAATTTATACAAGCGGAATGTATTGGCAATCAAAATGCTTTTAGCTTTGAGTCGGAGAAAATTTTAATTGCAGAGTCAGTCTGAGAAGCAAGTAAAAGCTTTTGATTGGACGACTTAGTTGGAAAGTTTATTGAATAGCTTTGACGAGTTGATCCTTTTAAATTTATCAATTAGCTGTCTTTAAAGGGATATAGTTTGTAGAAGCTGATTTCAAAGTATCCCTGTATTCTGATTCAGAGTGAGTTTAACATCCTCAGTCCTTTAGAAATTTGTTAATTAATTGTATTTTTTATTTTAAAATTGTTTGTATTATTTCTATACTTATATTTTTTAGGCGTAATAAACAAGAAGTGAAAAAGCACCAAAAGGCTTGTTTGCAGTTAAGTAGAAGACACAATTTAATTAGCACAGTAAAAACAAAAAAACTAAAATCAAAGAGCAATGGAAGATGGAGAGCTCTCCTAGAATTAAAACTTACACAAACTAATAATAAGAAAAGAAACAAAATAACAGAAAACATCAAAAACGTATTCCCAGTTACCAACCTAGTTCGTATCTTTATAATATACAGCACATTATTATGTTCGTGACCGTGAAGTTGATTCAAGTCCGTAACGTAGTTGATTTCAGTCCAGTTCGTTGCGAAAGTAATAGGATGTTTCCCGTAACGTAACGTTTTACCTTGGTAACGGCTTCTTCTTAGTAATAGTGATATTCATCCTACTATGATATTGCGAGTTACCAGCCTAGTTTGTCACTTTATAATATACAGTAGGCTACATTATTTTGTTCGTGACGCATTGATTTCAGTCCAGTTCGTTGCGATAATAGCGAAAGTAATAGGATGTTTCCCGTAACGTTTTACCTTGGTAACGGCTTCTACTTGGTAATAGTGTTATTCATCCTATTACAATATTGCCAGTTACCACCTTAGTTCGTCACTTTATAACATTTGATTTCAGTCCAAATCCTTGCGATAGTTACGAAAGTAATAAGACGTTTCCCGTAACGTATTACCGTGTATGGTAACGGCTGTTACTTAATAATACTGTTATTCATCCTAGTAAAATATTGCCAGTTACCACCCTAGTTCGTCACTTTGTAACATTTGATTTCAGTCCAAATCCTTGCGATAGTTACGAAAGTAATAAGACGTTTCCCGTAACGTATTACCGTGTATGGTAACGGCTGTTACTTAATAATACTGTTATTCATCCTAGTAAAATATTGCCAGTAGTTCATCACTTTGTAACATTTGATTTCAGTCCAAATCCTTGCGATAGTTACGAAAGTAATAGGATGTTTCCCGTAACGTATTACCGTATATGGTAACGGCTTTTGGTAATAGTGTTATTCATCCTATTACGATATAATGCCAATCCGTAGTTATCCACTCCAGAACTAAGCTGTGACAATGTTATTGCAAATAACGTAATAAGCTTACATAGAATTTGAATTAATCTCCTTCAAAGTACTGTCCTTGGCTAGCGATGCACTTGGCACAACGTAAACTCCACGACTGGAAGGCTTCTTGCAGGGTTGTGACCATCTAAATGTCGGGAATGTTGTCATTACGTTTTCCTTATAGCTGGTTTTTTATTTTTGTTAAGAACCAGAAGTCGTATGCTGCTAAATCTGGTGAGCAAGGCGGATGCGGACATACAGGCACACTTTTCCGGCCAAAAACTTGCGAATCAAAAGCTACTTTTGGGACGGCGCGTGTCGTGATGAAGAAGGAAGCCATTGGCTCATTTTTCTGGTCTGTTTCTTCGCACATCGTTTCGCAAACATGCCAGTACCCCCTTCGGAGTTTACAGTCGTTCCTCTTGGAACGAACTCTGTTCGCACTATGGCCTTACTATCGAAAAAAACCAATGAGCACGACCTTGATGTTCGGCTTTGACTGACGTACCTTTTTAGGACGAGGGGAGTTGCTGGTTTTCCATTGATAACGCTGAATTTTCGTCTCAGGGTCATAGCCATAGACACAAGTTTCATCTCCAGTTACCATTTTGGTCATGGAGTCCGGATCTGCGTGAAGACGATCTTTTAATTCCGTGCAAACTGAGACACTATTTTTCTCCTTCTGTTCATCAGTTGTCTGGGAACAAATGTTGCACTCACTCGTCTCATTTGCTAATTATTGGTTACAATGCTTTGCAAGGACC
Organism: Philaenus spumarius; assembly: GCA_018207615.1. NCBI lineage: Eukaryota > Metazoa > Arthropoda > Insecta > Hemiptera > Aphrophoridae > Philaenus > Philaenus spumarius. Next base: position 14,530 of record JAGFPH010005591.1, read on the forward strand.
CGTACGAAATTTTAAGCTCTCCAATAGTCATTCACCTAACGAACAAGTTTGGCCACGTTTTTATCTGTGTTTGAGGTCGAAGGATGTCTGGACCGTTTCTCGTCTTCGACCGATTCATTTCTGCCTTTAAATCGCTTAACTTATACCACTTGTAAACGGTCTTCAGAGTTACCACATTATTGCCATAAACTGGTTTTAACATTTCATGAGCTTCTTTGGCACATTTTGCATTTTGAAACAACTCTTAATGTTAACGCGCAATCAACCCTTGTTGATGTGCAATCCATTTAAATTATATCGAGAGTATCAAGACTTATTTTACACCATGTATAAGGATAAGGTTCTATATCAAATTTAGGCTTTAATGTAGACTTTAAATTATTTTACTTAGACTACAGTTGTACAAGCTGCGTGCGAAGCATGCAGAACATCACATATAAAATGTTTACGACAAATTTCAACCAACCCAATATCTTACTACGGTATTGTTTTAGTTAAATAAAAACACTCGGAATGCCTGGTACGAAGTATTTTACGACGTACGTTCTGATCAAATTAATTTAATTAAATTTTACTAATTAAAGCTATTTCAACCCAGATCTAAATCCAATTCAAACAATGAAATTAATTAACAAAGTTATACAGCAGGATCGTACGGTCGGAGGACGGTCAGGGACATGAAAAATAATCAGGGAAATTTGTTTCACGGCATTAATGTAAAACACTGTGGAGTCTTTCTTTAATCCAGCTCTGTTGTGACACATGCTGACGAAGCATTTTTTATTTCATAATTACACCACCAACAGTATGTTCAGGTCTAAAAATTACTTTAAAAAAAATGCAAAAATGAACTTTAAAAACACCAGAAAAGTAGGCCTACTTAAATAGTACTTTAAAACGTTCTACAAAAGTACTTTAAAAAATGATAAAATTACATAAAAACACCAGAAAAATACTTAAATAGTACAGGCCGTACAGGCTACTTCAAAAGTATTAAAAAAATGATAAAAAGTACTTTAAAAACATCAGAAAAGTAGGCCTACTTAAATAGTACTTTAAACAACGCTGAAAACGTTCTACAAAAGTACTTTAAAAAATGATAAAAGTACATAAAAAACACAAGAAAAATACTTAAATAATAGGCTACTACAAAAGTATTTTTAAAAAATGATAAAAAGTACATAAAAACACCAGAAAATATTAAATAGTAGGCTACTACAAAAGTATTTTTAAAAAATGATAAAAGTACATAAAAAACACCAGAAAAATACTTAAATAGTAGGCTACTACAAAAGTATTTTAAAAAATGATAAAAGTACATAACAAATACCAGAAAATACTTAAATAGTAGGCTACTACAAAAGTATTAAAACAAAATGATAAAAAGTACTTTAAAAACACCAGAAAAGTAGGCCTACTTAAATAGTACTTTAAACAACGCTTAAAACGTTCTACAAAAGTACTTTAAAAAATGATAAAAGTACATAAAAAACACCAGAAAATACTTAAATAGTAGGCTACTACAAAAGTATTTTTAAAAAATGATAAAAAGTACCTTAAAAACACCAGAAAACTACTTAAATAGTAGGCTACTACAAAAGTATTTTAAAAAAAATGATAAAAAGTACCTTAAAAACACCAGAAAACTACTTAAATCGTAAGCTACTACAAAAGTATTTAAAAAAATGATAAAAAGTACTTTAAAAACACCAGAAAAGTAGGCCTACTTAAATAGTACTTTAAACAACGCTGAAAACGTTCTACAAAAGTACTTTAAAAAATGATAAAAGTACATAAAAAACACAAGAAAAATACTTAAATAATAGGCTACTATAAAAGTATTTTTAAAAAATGATAAAAAGTACATAAAAACACCAGAAAATACTTAAATAGTAGGCTACTACAAAAGTATTTTAAAAAAATTATAAAAGTACATAAAAAACACCAGAAAAATACTTAAATAGTAGGCTACTACAAAAGTATTAAAACAAAATGATAAAAATTACTTTAAAAACACCAGAAAAGTAGGCCTACTTAAATAGTACTTTAAACAACGCTTAAAACGTTCTACAAAAGTACTTTAAAAAATGATAAAAGTACATAAAAAACACCAGAAAATACTTAAATAGTAGGCTACTACAAAAGTATTTTAAAAAAATGATAAAAAGTACCTTAAAAACACCAGAAAACTACTTTTAAAAAACAAAAGATATCTACCTAAACGTATTTAAAAAAAAATGATAAAAAGCACTTTAAAAAAATCTAGAAAACTACTTGAATAGAACTTTAAAAAATGCTCAAATATTTTTTAAACACAATTAAAGTACTTTAAAAAAACCTCAGAAAATTTCTTAAATAGTAATTTAAAAAACGCTCAAATGTTCTTTAAAAACACCAGAAAAGTACTTAAACAGTACTTTGAAAATACTTAAAATATACTCCACAAGTTCTTTAAAAAAATGATAAAAGTACTTTAAAATGTCAGGAAACTACTGTTTTAAAAAGCAATATATAAAGTACCGGTATTTTTTAAAACACTAAAATAGTGCTTTTTCAAAAAATACTAAAACATCCACAATTATTCTTTTAAAAATATTTTCAGCCTATTTCTAAGTCACCAAAAATATTATCAATCTTTTTTTAACGATAGTCCTTATATATTATTTCTTAAAGGTATTTTTTTTTTGTCGCTAAGGATATCCCCTTAATTCTTCATTATTCAAAATTAATTATTCACAAGTAACATTTTAAAGCTTATGTGAAACACTATTGACAAAAAATAGACAAACGGCTTAAAATTCATGTTTTCGTTACAAAAGTTTATTGAAAAAACCTTTTATATTACACTTTATATGGTTCCTAATGAAAGGTGCCATGTATTAACAATCTGTTTAACTAACATGACAGCTTTTTTACATTCCATATGCAGGTGTTTATAAACTGTTATTTATAAATCAATGTAAATAAATAAACGTAATTTAACTGAACTAAATCGACATATTAAATCAGCTAAGTACTCCTTTAACTTGCGAGATATTCGTACGGGTCAACTAGTAGTATTAATTATATTCCACTAGCACGTATACGCGTACTTCGCTGGCAGATATGAATACATGAATGAAAAGAACATCTGTAGGCTACACTTTGAACCTTACTATTAGACGCAATTGAAAAACGATTTCAGATCCGCGTTCCGTTGCTTTAGAATGCACAGTGGGTTTCGTCGAAATCGATATATTTGTTTCCCATTTAGGTCTACGTACAAGATTAGGGCCGGTAAGCGCTAAAAATCACATTTCATCCTTCTAGCTTCAGGGGAAATAAAATAACGAGTTTTTATTGTTTTTCGAGATTGGTTTTCATCACTTAAACGTGACGATCAAAATGCGAATGCTTAAATTTTGCATGTGTCACAAAAGAAACAATTGTGTACAATTTCAGCTCTATACAGGGGTGGTGAAAAGTCCCGAAACGGGTTAATAACTTGGTACACTGTTACTGGGCATAAAACACTATTTTACCACAATTTCTAAGAGCCGCTACCACTTCGGAGGGACGGCCCACAAGGAGTCAGAAGAAAATCTTAAATGAGAGCGTGGGTTGAGTAGTACATCAAATTAAAGGTCTAATTTCGTAGAATAAAATGCCGCAAATCCGACTTCAAAAGGTTCACCTTAAACAAAATGGCGGCCCTAAACGTGTTGAAATAATTCGTCATAAAGTTGCTAATATCTCGAAAAGGAAGAGTTTTAGAAAAAATTTCAAGAGACAAAAAATGTTTATTTCAAAGTGCTTGTCCTAAAAAAAATTGCTTACAAATCGATGTCGTAAATTTTATTTTTACTCCTCCATTTTAGAACATTTTTTAATTTTGTATTTCAACACGTTTAGGGGCGCCATTTTGTTTCGGGTGAACCTTTTGAAGACTGATTTGCGACATTGTATTATACTAAATTAGACCTTTAATTTGATGTACAACTCAACCCACGCTCTCATTTAAGATTTTCTTCTGACTCCTTGTGGGCCGTCCCTCCGAAGTGGTAGCGGCTCTTAGAAATTGTGGTAAAATAGTGTTTTATGCCCAGTAACAGTGTACCAAGTTATATAGTTCCATCTGTAACGGTTAAAAAAACATTAATCCGTTCCGGGCATTTCACACCGCCCCGTATATTCTTATTGGAATTAAATAAATGTGTACTGTTTCAGGGTAGTTAACACTTAAATGTATGTAAACAAAACATATTTTCTTTTGCTACACTTTAAGAGCTCTGCATCATTAATATTGCAGAAAGAACTTATCATCCGGGTTGCGAAAAATGCCCATATAATAAACGGTACCAGGAACTGGCACATACTTTCTCACAAATACATTTAAATTACTAAACAGATTCACTGTGACTTGTAGGGTGGGGTCGGAGAGTTTTTTTATTAAAAGTTGGAGATTAACTAATAAATATTATTATTATTATTATTAACTAGAGAGAAAACTATTCGATCGATTTCGAACAAATTTGCACCAAACACGTCAATTAGGTCTTTATAGATGCACGTAAAAAGGTTTTGAAAAATTTTGAAAAACAACCTCCTTTATGGCCAAAAACCCCCCAAAATCAGTTATTATTATTATTATTAGCTAAACGAGAATTTTTAGAAAGATGCGGGTTTTTGTATATGGTAGGGCACATTAAAGGCTACAAATAAGCCAAATTTTATCAAAATCGTTAGAGCCGTTTTTTTATAAAAAAATAATAACTGATTTTTTGGGGGTTTTTTGGCCAAAAAGGGGGTTGTTTTTCAAAATTGTTCAAAACCCTTTTTCGTGCATTTATACAGGCGTACTGGACATGTCTGGTGAAAATTTGGTTGAAATCGATCGAATAGTTTTCTCTCTAGCTTTGTATACATACAGACATAACAGACATACAGACATACAGACATACATACATACAGACATACATACATACATACAGACATACAGACAGACATTTTGTAAAAACCACTTTTTTGGACTCAGGGGGTCCCAAAACGGATATTTCCACAAAAATCTCAACATCGATTTTTTTTGCGATCACTATACTTTCTCTATACTATAGTATTGTGAGAAAGTAAAAAGCATTGAGTTTACCTTCTCATCCGTTAAATCAACTATACATATAAATCAAATTGAAATGTCTGTCTGTGATTTCGAAATAAATACTTTTTTCTAAGCTCATATGGTTAGTCACACTTTACCAAAACCTAAACATTAAAAAATCAAATCAGTGTAAAACCTAAACATGTATTTTTTAAATTGTTAATTGTTTGTTTGTCCGGGCTAATCTCCGGAATCAATGGCTGAACCAATTTTGACCAAACTCTCATTTGCATGTAGATGACGTTTTAGAGGGTAATCTAGGCTACTTTTTATCCCGGACGTATTTAGGGTTTCTATTTAAAAATTCCAAAAATATTCAAAATGATGGACAAAATTATGGTTTTTGCGAACGGAAGGGACACGCGACCATTATAAATGAAACCCCTGATTTGGATCAAAAGCTTAACACTTTGACAAGATCGTCTGTGTTTTAGTTTACTGTACACGCTGGTTTAACCGTTAAATATATATCAAAACAGTGAACAATAATGTGAAATGTACTCATGGATGTTATACTTCGAAACCTGATTTGTAATTTTTTTGTTCGTTCGGATGTTATGTTCGAATTTTCTGGCGGAAAATGGGATTTTGTTCGTTTATTGGTGAGTAGGTAATAAGTTGCTTAGGCCTAAATGGCATACATATAGATGTGCGAAAATTTTCTGAGTTTTGGGGCCAAGGAACTCGAATCTGAAATAGTTTTTTTTATTTGTAGTGGTGAGGCACAATACACGATGTTAAATTTTCTTATTAATTATTGGGACATTTGCACTCATTTGTACGTTAAACTCAATACACTACGTATGGGGAATATCAGTTGTTCTGACCACGGTCTGTAAACACGTTTTGCCGTCAGGTGTGTGTTTGACATATTGATTTTTTTGACTTCTCAGATTCATCTCTGAGATGTACAAGTAGATGTTTAAGGCTGGTGGTATATTTTAGTTTTACATTGTTTTCTTTAAGGTAGGCCTTGACCTCTAGTTTTATGTTACCTTAGTTTTTAGTCGCTTGAAAATGGGAGTAAATTCATATTCCTGTCGGGTATTGATTTTAACACACTAACTGAAGGCAAATGACCGAATAATCTATACTAATATTATAAAGAGGAAACATTTGTTTGTATGTAGGGGTTAGTCTCTGAAACCACTAAACAGATTGAAAAAATAGTTTTATTAATAAAAAGCTACACTGTCCCTGAGTAACATAGGCGAGAATTGATTTTGATTTAAGGGTTGAAACAACCCCTAAAATAATAAATATTAATTGTTATACGTTCCTTAAAGCTAGAGAGCTGAAATTTTGTACATTAATTTCTTACAAGATACATACAAAAAGTAAACTATATTTGCATTTTGTCGCGTGCTGCTGAGGGCTGAAAATGTAGTAACAACACCTATAAAAAAATAAAAAATGATGATTGTAATACTTTCCTTAAAGCTAGAGAATTGAAAAATGTTCACTTGTAATTTTAAGTGTTTTATAGGAAATAAAGTAAGTAATAACACTCGCAATTTAAATAGTTACGTCTAATGGATGACTGAGGGGGAGGGTACATTTAGAAATAAACCCCCCCCCTTACCCGCCCCTTTACATTAGAAATAAATTGTTACACCTCCCACGATTGACACCTTTGTTTCATAAGTGGTAATCTGTATGCTTTTGCTTCACACCGCGGGGGTTGGCGAGCGAAGCGATCAACATCTAGTTAATAATAAAATTAAAAAATAAGTTTTTCTTATTAATTTTTATATTATCCATGCGAAAAACTCAAGATAAAAACTCACATCTAGCACTTAGCAAACGAAAAACTTTTAAATTAATTAAGCATATTTTTACTAGGATAATGTACAGTACACTTGCTTTTTTTTGTCTTCCTTGTATGTAGGGTAAGGCGTACGGCTGTATCGGATGAGGCAGAAATATTAAAAGTCTGCTTCAGTAAAAAAGAAAGCAACCGGCGACTCCAGCGCTTCTCCCTAAAGCCGTATCTAAACAGTGCAATTTCTTGCAGCTGAGCGCTTTGACTTTGCCTCATTTAAAACCATTTTAGAAATCCATCTTTTGTAATTGAGTACTGGAAAAAAAACTGAATATTCTTGCGGATCCGGCTTGCGATTCACTTTTAAATATACACGTTTTATTGTGTAAGGAGAAAAGTTCAAACTTGGTACTTAAAAAATGTCAATTACGTTACAAATGAATTGGATTTAAAAAAAAATGAAACGAAAACGGATCGTATTACGACTGTGGTAATTTTAATGAGACCTTGCAAACAATTTTATGATGCAAAAATAAACGAAATAAATGGTTTTAAATTTAACATTGATCTTACGGGGTACAAATCCAAGATGGCAGCCACTACATCAGATCTTTAACAGTAGAGTTTCGGTTACTGAAATGTAGTACAATTATTTCAAAATGTACCGTTGGTTGGTCGGAAATTTTTATAAAACTCCGAAAATAAATTAACAAAATTTTGTGGCAATTGTGTTCAATAGTTAGTTAATTAATTAAATTATCAGAATTCGCCCTAAAGAAACCCTACCCTTGGAGGGAGGGGTGTTTTGAAAGTTAGAATAATTAGCAGAAATTTATGTATTATATTCGCGTCTCGAAGGAATTCCTTTTATCCTGTCAGTTTATCCTGACAAGAACGGGACATATGACGAGTAAAGGTAAACCACTGTACAAAGTATACCCTGAGGTGGTATCGTTTACCTCTGCTACATGTTATCAAACAATATGTTACATAAACTTGTTGGTATTTCGCATAGTGAGTATTCATACACGTTTAAAAATCACGAATAGGGAGTTCCGGCTGGCATCTAGGATTCCGTACCTTAAACTGAACACTTTTAGAATTAATCGTTTGTCAGTTTGCGTGCCACAGTCGGAACGAATAATGGTATGAAGCTGAAATTGTCCCGGTTTTAAATCATGTTACTCTGTATCTATTTAACTTTCAGCGTATTACGACGTACACAGCACGTAAATGCATTTCTACTCTAACTGTGCTGTGATGCCCTCTGCACGTCCATTGGGTGCAATATCGTAGTAAAATGTTGCAAAATAATCTAAAGCCAATGTTCATGGAACTAGTCATATCCTGTCAGCTTTAAAGCGAGTCAAAAACTGTTTGCTTTACTGCCGCCGTCTTAGCAGAAAAGTTTGGGTTCATGTTTTGTTTCAGTAAACAGTATGAGGGTTGCGGGAAGCAGGAAAGCCATCCAACTACAATGTTAACATCATAACAGATATTTTACAAACCACTAAACCTAGAACCACAATTCTTTTTTTGAAAGAGTGTACATTTTGCTTGTTCTCTGCACATATTTTTTTCCAAATTGTTAACAAAAATAAATTGTTAATTATAATGACTTATAATTAAATCATTTTAAGGAACAACATCTTCGGCCTAAATAACGAGTCATATCCCGTTAGCTTGGAAACGAGCCAACTACCGTTTGCTTTACTTCCGCCCTCCTTCCCTCTAGTCACAGATAAGAAAAACTACCTGGTCTCTAGCCGAGATTTGATCCTGGGATCTTATAATCGGGAAGTCCCTCGGTTAAGGCTTGGACTCAAATAATCTGAATTAAGAACTCTTTTATTACATGTAAAGTAAAACCGAATACATCAGCACCATCTAGGAGTGGTTATAACAAGTTTGCTTGGTTTTTGCCTAACCTGAATATATCGTATTAGCGAGAGATATATTTAAAGAATAGTGTGACGTAAAGAATGCTGCCATATTGCCTATCTCGCCCCTTCTCCTCTCGCTTTTGTATTGCACACTGCAAGAAGCCTATATTTCAACCAGGCATGGGAGTTTTTCGTTTATTTTTCCGAAAGTTAATTTTTTTACATTATACTTGACACTAAAATTGACTATTCATTGCTATACGTGGTGGTCCGATCCCATGGCCTCCACGATTCCAAGATCTCACACCTATTGATTTCTTTCTGTGGGGACGTATGAAACAATTGGTATATGCAACTCCTGTAACTAATGCTTTGGATTTTGTAGAAAGAATCTTTGAAGCTGCTGCAACCATTCAAGAAAGTGATGTTTTCGAAAAAGTCAGAGAGTCATCCTTAAAACGCTTTCAACTCTGCACCGAAGTTCGAGGACGCCATTTTGATCAACGATTATAAAAATTCTTATAACCCTCTGTTCAATAAGTCACTTAAAAGATGTTAACACCTCTTTATATACTTGTAATCAGCTGTTTTGTTGTTTGTTATTTTCTAATGGACGTTTCAATAACCATCGTAACCCATGTTAACAAAAATGTAATTTTCTTAGTTATCCTTCAGTCAATAAGAATAAAATTATACATCATGTTATTTGTCTTAAAATTTTCTAACTTTTTGTGTCTTAACATTTTTTAGTTAAAATTTGTAGTTTATTAACTATATAACTTTGCATATTTTGAACTGCCGCCATCTTAAAACGAAAAGTTGTATGAAAACGAAATTTTAAGGGCACTTATAAACTACCTACAGTAACAATCATACCAAGTATCATGATTTTCTCTCAAACTGTTTCAAAGATATTAAGGTTTTGGGGAAAAAACACATACAGACAAATAAACCGAAAACGGAATGAGATAGGACACATGTTATATTACATTTTACTTTCTCACTATACTATAGTACAGAGAAAGTAGTGATCGCAATAAATTCGATGTTGAGATTTTTGTGGAAATATCCGTTTTGGGACCCCCTGAGTCCAATAAAGTGGTTTGTACAAAATGTCTGTCTGTATTTCTGTATGTCTCTATGTATGTCTGTATGTATACAAAGCTAGAGCGAAAACTATTCGATCGATTTCAAACAAATTTGCACCAGACATGTCAAGTAGACCTGTATAGATGCACGAAAAACGGGTTTGAAATGTTTTTGAAAAACAACCTTCTTTTTGGCAAAAAAAAACCCCCAAAAAATCAGTTATTATTTTTTTGCCTTATTTGTAGCCTTTAATGTACCCTACCATATGCAAAAACCGCATCTTTCTAAAAATTCTCGTTTAGCTAATAATAATAATAATAATAATAATAATAACTGATTTTTGGCCATAAAGGGGGTTGTTTTTCAAAATTTTTCAAAACCTTATTTCGTGCATCTATAAAGGCCTAATTGACGTGTTTGGTGCAAATTTGTTCGAAATCAAACGAATAGTTTTCTCTCTAGATAATAATAATAATAATATTTATTAGTTCTCCAACTTTAATAAAAAATCACCTCTCCTACCCCACCCTACAAGTCACAGTGAATCTGTTTAATAATTTAAATATGTTTGTGAGAAAGTATGTGCCAGTTTCTGGTACCGTGTATTTTGTTTCTTTTGACATGCTGAATAACGTGATAAAGTTTGTTCATATGGTTGCAAGACACCCTGTATACAGGGTGATTGATATAAGTGTGCCAGCTTTTTCTCTTAAAATCTGTAAGAGCTATTAAACAAAATTAAATAGTAACTCCTCTGGACTTTTATTTGGTGATTTTGATATTTTTATCTTATCCGCCATTTTTATAATATGGCGGATAAATTTGGAATTTCTGATGGAACACCGTATACATTTAATGATTACTTTGGATTCTACAAGTTATTTTAAGACTGTTTTGTTCTTGGAGTTTTTTTTATACGACTAGCCGTTTAAACGTTAGAGGGGTATGAACTTTTAAAAACACCCTATATGAGCTGATGATATTTTGGTATAGAAACGTTTTGAACTAATGAAAACGCCCTTAAAAGCAATTTTTAGACAAGCAAATAACTTTTTTTAATCAACAAATACGCTTTTTGTTAATTTTTTTAAACCATAATACAACTGTTGGTTGTCGTTGTTCAAATCGTTGTTTATCGAAAGCCCTCTGTTTATTAGACTACAAGTTCTCATTTTAAAGTACAGTTTTTAATGTTTTTATATTCTAAAATGGCGGTCAACTTTCGAATTTTGTATGGAACGCCCTTTGTTTTATGATGGTTTTGGATTTTACTGAATTCTGGATTGTGAATCAGCTGATATTAGACATCTGTTATCAACTTCACTTTTCATGTGACAAATTTGTAATTTTCTCAATTCTTCCGTATTAAGAGGTAAAAAGTAAATATCTCTGTATAAAATATCAGGGTTCATAGGCGTCCTGGAAAACCTGGAATTTCATCTGTTGTCCTGGAGAACCTGGAAAACCTGGAATTGTCCTTGAATTTTCTGTGATGTCCTTTAAAATTAGGTTTCTGTCCTGGAATTTTGCCCTCTATTCCAAAATACTGATTTCATTTCTAAATTTTATTTTCTGATCTAAGTATGTATACCATGCGTACATGTAACTAGTTTTGACCGTTCAAACCTAATAACAATTTAAGATGAGAGAATACAGGTTGTTGAAAAGTCATTCTATAGTAATTTTGAAATTTAATAGTTAGACTATCTCCACCAATGGAAAAAAGTCCTACCGTTAAATTTTAAACATATAAGGGAAGATGATTGGGCGTACAGAATCAAAGAAGCTGGTTTTTCAAAATATTACAAGTTGTTCAAGTTTTTCTATAAAAGAAACAATCAACAGTTGAGAAAATTTTTGACAAATTAACTTAATTAGATTCTGTTGTTGTGATGGTGTCTATTGTGTAATGTTTAGGTTATCTCAACATGTTAGTTGACAATCTAAAGATTACACAAATTTCCTCTTTTTTTTAGTAATTCAATAAATGTAAATTGTTTTCAATCAAAATATATGTATACAATTGGCCAAACCCCATCCAGGAAACAATGTTTCAACGACTCAATTTCATATATTCTTTAGTTAACTCTCACTTCACGTATTTCAATTATGCAATTATTTAAAAAATAAATTACAGTTCATCAGTAACATCAGTCCTTGACAATTCTGTAAAATAATTTTCTTAAGTTCCTAAATCAGTCTTAATTTTACTATTTTTTAAAAAAATGTTTTTGTTCTCATATGGCCTATTTTGGTTGGGGACATTAAACAAACAAAAAACAAAACATTGTTTGATTTTAATCTCATGATTTTTTATGACATGTATTTTTCATTCAAGAGCTGTATCTAAAAAAAATACTACTTACCGTAGAATTGTGTGGTTTAAGTGTCCTGGAAAATCAAGATCTTGTCCTGGAATTGTACTGGAAATGTCCTGGAAATTCTTTTTGAAAAACCTGTATGAACCCTGAATATCTTAGTAAAAGTATGCAAACCATTCCAATATTGTGGTTACATATGCTGTTATTTTTAATCTAACTGATCCTTCATACGATTGTTTTGATAGTTACACCATCCGAAAGGGAATTAAAAGGGTTATAAGAAGGTGTCTTGAAATTTTTTTTTAAATGTTGGATTTTGGGGTAATTTAGGTTTGAATTTTTAAACAGTTGCAATTTTAAAACGCATGATTGGATGTCAAGTTTGAACTCAATCGGTAGAACCGTTCTTTAGGTATGAATTATTTTGTAAAAAAACACACAAGACAGACAGACGAAAAAGTAAGCACCGTAGACCCATGTTTATATTGTGAAATATGTTTGTCTCGATACCAGGAACAAATCCACAAAAGAGGACCAGAGTGTTCGGGGACACCCTGTATACATCCAGTTTTTAAAGACACACCAAAACATGTTCTGGGGACCGTGATCAGTGCTCAATGATCACTTTAAGGCTCTCTATAAGAGTCACTGCAATAGCTCATATTTTCAATGGAAATTCACTAAAAAAGAAAACGACTTTATATTGAATAAGTTTACCCACAATACTTGCTGGTTTAGTTTAGCGTCGCCGCATGCACGTCTAAACACAACACATTCATATTAGCTCCCATTCTTTCTACTGACAACTCCATACATAACTTCTGACAGTTCAGTCACGCCCTACTTCAACACTTCAAACAAAATATTTCCCGAACAGACATTCTCCGACAAACTCGGCGAAACTTTACTCCGGTTGATTGTTTCCAAGTACGTGATGCAACTATAGTCTTACTAATCAATCCACCGTTTGTTCAACAGAGTTGAGTCGGTTGTTTGTTGATACGGGCTGATTAGGAGCTATATTACCATTGTGCAGCTAGAAATGAGAAAAGTTTTATATTGATATGGGTTTGAAATGTTGAGTTTTCGGCCATTTTGTGTTTCTACGGTAGATGTAGCTTAGTGCGTACTTTTCAGTATCCGATACAAGCCGATATCGATACTTTCGAATGTTTAAATACCGGTTAAGGTCGAACTAGCTGGTAACTGCAGCTTCGCTTGATGATGTGATTAAATAAATAAAATTACTATCGGGCAAATATTGTGCCTTAACATTACACACAATAAAAAATAAAAAGATTTTAGGTCCGAGTCCCATGGCCCAAAACGCAACAGTGAGTTTCGCCCAAATAGATCTACTTATTCCTTTTAGGTCTACGTATACTAAACTCGATTCCACTGTCACCGTGCAGTACAGGTCTTACGGGAGAATAGACATGGTACTACCATCACAGGGAACATCACGTTTATTGTTATACGTTTAACTGACCGAGCGTTGCATGGGAGTTGATGTTTTTTAGTTGGCTACTATCGCTGAGACTGTCGTATAGGCGCTCTGTACTGCATGGCAGGGGTGCAGAAAATGTTTTAGCATACAAAATTTCCCCAGAACACACTTTTTTTCACTAAAAATTTCCCCAAAACTGATCGCTATTCGCTACAGTTTGTTTATCTATTTCAACATATTTATTGACCTTATGTTTTAATAATTTTTATTATATTCATTAAAAATTCCAATATAAATCTTCAAAAAAATAATAATAGCATTATTTTTACTTAATTAACTACGGTGAAATTAAATATCTACAGTGAAATATCTTCAGATGGTCCCAAAAGGTTTAAAACAGAAAAAATACAACTTGATTATTGCTATTTTATTATGTTTAAAAGTAGGCCTAAGGCCCGTATTACACTGTAAAATAATTTATAAAATAGGTTTTTTAAAAGTTCTTTGACAAAGATCTTTGATAGTGTAATGGGCCATCTTTTATAATATATTTCTTTTATAACATTTCTTTTATAAAATTTCAGAGGTTACATTCTTTTATAAAACTTAAGAATGTATATAACATTCCTTTTATAAAATGTTAGATACATTTTTACCTTTTAGTACAAGTCCAAAATGTTTTATAAAAGAGAATCACTTTTCAAATCTTTTATAATAGGTGGATACCATCTTTTATAAAACATATTTTATAAAATATTTTACAGTGTAACACGGTCCTAATACTTCAGTGGTTAAAAGAAAATTAAATGTTATGTCTAATTAGTTCCAATTCAATTACCAAATTACCTACTACAGTCACAACTGAAAATCGTCCGGACAGATCACACAAATTGAAAGAAAATTAAACTTAACAATTACTTTTCATTTGTTACATTTAGTTAAAAAATAAGTGATCCCGACACGCTACGACTTTTTAACTGTCAAAATCAGTTCTCCCATAACCAAAAACACATGAAACTTTCCCCTCATTGTATTTTCAAAATTTTGATCCAAAAACGAGACCCCGACGCGCTATGACTTTTTAACTGTCAACATCGGTTTTCCCGTACCCAAAAACATATAAAACGATACCCCATACTGAATTTTCAAAATGTTGATCCAAAAACGTGATCTCGACTCACTACAACTTTTTAACTATCAAAATCTTTTTTTCTGTACCCAAAAACATATTAAACGTTACCCTACACTGTACTTTCAAAATTTTGAACCAAAAACGTGATCCCGACGCGTTACGACTTTTTAAATGTCAAAAATCGGTTTTCCCATACACAAAAATATATAAAACGATACCCCACACTGAATTTTCAAAATGTTGATCCAAAAACGTAACTCCGACGCCCTACCGCTTTTTAACCCGCAAAATCTGTTTTTGTGTACCCAAAAGCATATAAAACGATTGCCCCACACTGTATTTTCATAATTTTGACCCAATATTTTCAAAATGTTGACTAAAAATGTGACCCTGACGCGCTCCGCCTCACGCTAGAAAGCTCAAAAGCTTTTCAACCCTCCGCAATAAAATTACGAAGATTTTGGTACCAACAGAAGTTTTCTACGACGTCTGTGATTGCTTATACCGTGTATACAGGACAACTGACACACAAAAAATCATCGCATAATTTCAATACTTCGGCATTTTAATGCAAGTCTAAGTAATAAAAAACGAGTACGCACATCACATTGTACGCATTTTACTGATAAAGACCGATTTCGAATATCCGTAAAAGAAAATTAAAAAACATCGATAATACCTATACATTAAATATCGTATAATTTGGTTCAATACGATTTAATTCTAATCGCTTGAATAATATCATTTGTATGAAACTAATCAAAATTTGCATACCTGTATCATAATGATTATTTTTTAATACCCAACGAATGTATTTGAACGCCCGTCAAGAATCAGGAAACTGCCATTTATCAACCGGCACAAAAATATCGTATCGGCGGCTCGGCCGTACGATATTTTGTGCGGTGAAGATTAATGTCGTATCGCGGCTCCACCTTACGATATTTTGTGCGGTGAAAATTAAATTTAATAGGAACCCTGTCCGACTTGCAACTTGCAACAGAGAGCAGACAACAAACTTTGGGTGTGTTGGTGTGTTTGTATATGTATCATACAAACCGATTAAGCTGACCTTTGTTCCCATTAATTTCTTAGAATCTATTTTTCCCCAAAATAATGATATTTTCCTTATTTTTGTTGGATATTTCCCCGGCCAAAATTTCCCCAGCTCAGTCCCAATTTCCCCCGAACCTCGTTCGGGCGTTCGGACATATTCTGCAGACCTGCTGCATGGTGAACGTGGAATCGAGTGTAGAGAAGAAGATCTAGCATGTCACATGGCCTTGAGATGCGCAGTAGACTCTGAGTTGATTCGAGTGGTGGGGGGATCAGAAAGGCTCAGTTTGTTGCCGTACTCTGAACTTAATACTTCGGTCTGGAAGTGAATAAAATATTCCAATAAATATATTGTCTGTGCGTGGTATCCCTTCCTCTACAGCGGACAGCTTCCTCACTTGCCTAAATTCTTCCCTCCCGCCAATTTATCTGAGAGGTGTACAACTGATGCATCCCTCTTTCTGATGATTAGCACCAATGAACGCTAAAAAAATTGTTTTCCTCTAATTTGCTATCTATAACTTCCTAACGAACATAACAATTACAAACCAGGTATTGAGGTGTATTTAACACCTAAGAGTACATTTCACATTATTGCATATTGTTTTGATATAAAGGCTTTTCGTATCTCTTGTCACATATTTTCTGGGATGTTCTTGGGTCCAAAGTAAGCACCGAATCACCGTTTATTTGTCTAAAATCATTTCGGTTGTCCTACTGTGACCAAAATGGGTGTTTTATTTAAAATATTCATATCACAAATATTACTTAACATAATAATACAAAATTTGTATCAACCATTTGTATTAACATTACCTACACATGGGGAAAAAGTTATGTTGGCTTGGCTTCAATATTTTCAAAACGGCGGTCGTTTATAACTTTCAAACTGAAATAACAATAAAACTAGGGCTTTCTCGAAAAAATTTCCAGAAAAACCTTTTTAGAAAATTTAATCCCCTATCGATTGGGTTTTTAAATTTCGAAATTAGTTACAGAATAACAGATCTATGGCATTTTTCGCCAATTGGTGCACGACAATGCAACAATGAAACAAAACAAATAATATTTTATTGAAATAATAAATTTAATCAAATGCGTTTCATTTATTTTAACAAAGAAAAACTGTTGGTTTACAAAATTTTTTATTTAATTTGTGCTATTGGTAAAAAATGTTATTCTTGACATTTTTTCGAGAAAGCGCTAGATCTTTCGTTATTTTAGTTTGAAAGTTTTAAACGGCCGCCATTTTGAAAATATTGAAGTTAACATAACTTTTTTCCCATGTAGGTAATCTACTAAAACGGGTTGGTAACTACAAATTTGGTATTATTTCGTGACGTAATTTTTTGGATATTAATTTTTCAATAAAACACCCATTTTGGTCTCAGTAGGACAACAGAAATGATTTTAGACAAATGAACAGTGATTTGGTGTTTACTTTGGACCCAGGAACAATCCCAGAAAATATGTGACAAGAGTTTCGAAACACCATGTATATTTGAGGGTTAAACCAGCGTATACAGTAAATCAAAACTTATACGATCTTGTCACAGTGTTTAGCTTTTGATCCAAATCGGTTGTTTTATTTATTTAATGGTCGCTTGTCCAGTCCGTTCGCAAAACTCCTAATTTTGTCCATTAATTTATATTTTTTCAATTTTTAAATAGGAACCCTAAATATTCCCGGGATTAATCCCGGGTAGCCTAATTAATCTCTGAAAAATCCAAAAATCTATCTACATTCTATGCCTACCTAACTATGCTGACGGGGATTTTTAACTCGGTAAGTGTGTACTGCTATAAGGGTTATAAAACTGTAGGCCTATTTGTTAAACAATTTTATTTATTTATGTTATTAAATATTTTAAGAAAGATACAAATATTACCGTTTTATTGCTTTTTATCTCATATTGATTAATCAAATAATTTAGAAGTAAGTTAATAATATAATAGTGAAAACATTAATAATCGAATATTTTTATATGTTATACGAAGATGTACGAATGTTTCCGAAGTTAAACAAATATATATTTCTTCTTTAAATTTGTTTAATGGAATATATTGATAATAAAAGGTTGTATTTATACAGGGTGAGTTTTATGTCCTGGCACACCTGGATATAATTTAAACGGCCTGAGATATCAATGTGAGACCTTGACATGGACCTATTATAACATTTCTTTTACTTTTTTAGGTGGTTAAACATTTTGCCCTCCTATTCTAAAGGGAGGTAAAGGTGGGCAACTTAAAATTTGCATATGCAAACCCCCATCATGTGACCCCTCATTTTAAAGGGCATACAAAAGAAATCAAATGGCGCAAAGTAGAGGTCTCTATGTTGCCCCCATCAAAACCTACAGTTATTCCAAAATACGGGCGAAGTACTTCCCAAAGTTATTAAAAAACTTCACCATTGGCTGATGTCGTGCTCCAAATCAGCTCTTCTCGTAGATAAGTGGGGATTTCCAACAAAGGACTGCATAACATCTAGTGATTTCTCTTCATCAATTGAAGGTACTGTATGATCTCTTGCGGTCCCCATAACCTCTCACCATTAACACAGTAATTCTTCCAAACTCAGAACCTTCCATAATAGAAATAAAATAACTAACACTATTCGCCAGAAGACTAAACTTGAACTGAAATTGTTGATAACAACCTAAGCTAAGAACTGATAAAATGCAAGTGAGTAGTACTCAAGAGAAAGTCCAAGTAGATTGTTGAGATGGGTAAGATAAGAAACACTGGAAATTCCTAAGCATGTTGACTTAATGTAACTAACAACAGAACAAGGAAATAAATTCTTTTACTATTGTAAATAGTATTTTACTCTGTTAAATGAACCTTTTCATTTTTTCCATGATGTTTGCATTAGATAATGAGTTGAAAACTTATTTTTTTTTATAACTTTGGGAAGTACTTCACTCGTATTTTTGAATGGCTGTAGATTTTGATAGGGACAACATAGAGACCTCTAAAATAGGTCCATATCAAGGTATCACATTGATATCTCAGGCCGTTTAAATTATATCCAGGTGTGCCAGGACATAAAACTCACCCTGTATATAGTTTATAACATCAAAGCAAATCTTACAACGTATTATAGCATACATTAGTTCTATAACTCATATTTAAAAAAATCATCTTCACAAGAAATTATGATTGAAGTTGTAAACATAACCCCAAAATACAATCTACGCTGGGTTTTGTTTAAGTATTACAAATGTTGGGTGAAATCAGCTGTTATATTATTACTCACGTACGTATTGTACGCACGTATATATGTACGTACACTCGCTTTTATAGGAGTTGATCAGTGAATATGGGTTTAAAATGTTTTAAGTTGGCCGCCATATTAAAAAAGTGGTTAATGTAACCACGATTTAGAAACCTCCAAGTAGACTTTTAAAATGTGAGGACAGATCTTTGTTGGAAGCCGAGAAATCCACAGACTATGTATCCAGCCTGTGTAAGTTGTCTTGCCGGCACTAAACAACAGCGTTAATTAATCAATAAAAACCATTAAATATTCCACAAGGTACGCCTCAGGCTTTAATATCTCGGCCAGAACGTGATAAATTGTCTAAACCTGACAGCTCGGTTCTTATTACTCTTCGGTATTATATACAGCACTTCTTTGTAATTTGTTTAAGGTAACCTAGATTATGCAAACATTGATGGATGCTGTTAATTAAAATATAGCTTAACATCGATGAAACAAATGACGGTTGGATTTACTCGATATATATCTTTGTTTTTTAACGCTCACTTAAACCGATTAACGTCCAGGTAAACAATGGGGAATCTTGGGGATCAAATGAGCAGATTACGTGCGGAACGCCTCACTTGTAACGCTTGAAAATCTCACCGTGTTTGACTAATTCCGATTATCGCTCGGGGAAACGCGGGGCGTTCAGAAACGGAGACACAATTGGAAATCTTGGATATTTAATGAGCTGTTTCGCGTGTTACGGTTGAAGTTGTACGGAACGTCTCGCCGTGTAACGCTTGTTCGGCTAATTTCGATTTACGCTCGGGTCAACTCGGGGCGAGTAGACGCAGAGAAAGAGTAGAAAATCTTGTGGGTTAAATGTACTGATGATGCGTGGAACGTCTAAACGAGTCTTTTTAGATATTTTGTAATAAAAAAATTTTGGAGAGTAATTATGGGTTTGAGGCTTATGTTGTATGCTCCACCCCCATATTGGTATTTCATATTCTAGTGGTTTAAAATTCAATATATTGTTTTAAACCAGTGTTGTTAAGCTTTTTTTACTTTGAAAATAAGATTAAAAAAAAAAAAAAAAAAAAAAAATTAGGTACAACTGTAAGTAAAATTCTCAAATAATTAAATATTGTAATACTCGTATAAAAAAAGTAACTTACGTTTCAAATTTACTGCCCTAAAAATGTTATAACTTTAGTTAAATGGCTTCTAACTTTACTTTTATGTAATGACTGATTAACATTTTTTGCATGGTGGTGTAATCGAACTGTGAAATATTTCTTACACAATGCTTTTATTAACATAATAATATGATTTTATTCCGGTTCTTGTTTAACACTGTGGTTTCCAGCAAATAAGTCAATACGAGAAATCGTCAAAAGCGCTTGACAGTAGGATGACTCATGCTCGGCGCCGTTATCTTGGTGGAGATTCTCGCTAAAAGGTCGGCTTCAACGATCGTTTCCCATAGCCTATCTAGGTTTTATACTATGTAATCATTGAGATTTACACATTTGGTTTTTTACACGACCTTATAGCCCGTCTGCTTTTCCCAAAATCGACCAAAACGTAAATTATGTAAAATTTACGTAGACAATTTTACCGTAAGGGCAGCTTCTGGACCGAGGCTGGCGGCCGGGATGAAAACCTTTCCGCTACGAATGAAGTGAAGCAGTCCATAATGCGAGGCAGCAAGATCGAGGGTGCAGCGGGTTTTTCCGCTGGCGATGGAACGAAGGAGCGTGTGAGCCAAGGCTGGTGGATGAGGTTCAAACAACTTCTAGTAACTTGTTTTGTACACGGAGGCAGCTATTCAGCGCCTTCGTTAGTAGACCGATTTCCCAAATAATTTGTTGAAACCCTAAATCATATAAACTTAATATATAAACTCACGCCAGTGGTGGCGGTTGTAGAACTATTCCTTTTTGTTTTTACTGTAGGATACCATTGTAGAGTACAATAATTAACCATCTTGACCACGAGAGCATGTAACGTACAGGTCTATAATTAAATGTACTTTGCAGGGCGGTGTAAATCTCTTTAGGACGAGGTACTTGTGAGAAATTAATGGTGTGTAATGGGGGTAAGCTATAAATGTCCATAGATTTATGGCCGAGGGTATAATGCTGGGCTTAACAGATTGCTGAAACAGATAAGTCCACGTTGCTTCGTCATACTGGGTGAAATAAGAGGAAGCTTCGTGTTGAAATACAACGGAGAAGACAAGAGTTCCGTGCTGCCAAAACTTTAACAAAATATTATTTACACCGTAGCAAACTGTTTAACCTATATTAATGCTCGTTATTAATTTCGATTCTTGGCAGCGTTCCTTCAGCTAGAAGAAGTCTGAATAATGAAAAATAGCTAGAGAAAGTCAGGTAACTTTTAAAACGTTTAGCCGCCCGATGATGCAAAAACTCAGCAGTCTTTCTTGACTCTAGCTTGCTGCAAAACAAGATTTTGAAGCAGTTTTTAGCGAATTACCATAGGAAAGATGAGCTATTGCAATGACCCTTATGGTAGGACCTAAGGTCGGGGGGAGGTGGATCAACTGATGAGGGCCACCATTGGGATCTCGGAAACTATCTGTTTCTCGAAAAACTTTAAATTGGGAACCTTCCTTGGATTTATACGTACATTGAAATTACAGTGTTACCTTATTTTTAGTCTTCTCCATTATTCCAATATGGCCACCATCTTTAATTGTTTTAAAACAAAAACCATATTTTTATTGCATTTTTTTTGGTAGAACATATTATTTTATGGCACTTTTGTTCTTTGTTTTTCAAAGCACATATAAGTGACTGCTGTTTGAAAATTTCAAATCTGAATAACCCACAAACCGTACATTTTAACAAAAAATTACAAGACTCTTTTTTTGTAGCCCTTTCAATTTCATACGAATGGTGTGACTGTCAAAACAATCGGATAATAGCTAAGTTAAAGATAATAACAACATATATTATATATGCATTACATACAATATTGTTGTGTTTACTGTTTTGGTGTAGGATGCTGGGTTGAACAAACCAATTATTACACATAACTTAACTATTATCCTTCATCCGATTGTTTTGACAGTTACACCATCCGATAGGGAAAGGGCTACAAAAAAGGTGTCTGGGCATTTTTTGATAGAATCTACGGTTTTTGAGTAATTCAGGTTTGAAATGTTGAAACAGCCGCCATTTTGAAAGAATGATATAATCGCTTGTTTTTTTTTAAATATAATTATCATTGTTAGTTTAAACTTCATGCCAAGTTTGAACTCAATAGGTTTAACCGTTCTCTGGATATGAATTATTTTGCAAAAGAAACAAAATGGCCGATATTTGGAAACGAAATGTTTTTGGAAAACAATTTATTCTTGATTTTCTCTTTATTTTGATCCATAGAAGCATTTCCCGAAGTTTGGCCGTTTAGTTATGGGACAACCTGTATACAGGGTGGTGAACTCAAGGTTGCCACCATTGGATCTCGGAAACTATATGTTTTCGAAAAACTTTAAATTGGGAATCTTCAAGGGATTTATACGTACATTAAAGTTACGGTGTTACTGTATTTTTAATCTTTGACATTTTTCCAATATGGCCACTTACATTAAAAAAAACATATTTTTATTGGTAGAAGATTTTATTTATGACACTTTTGTTCTTTGATATTTTTCTCTAAACATTACACTCACTGACTCATCACGTTATCTCAAAAACTACTCAACGGATTAGAACGAAATTTGGTATGTAGCTTTCTCTAGGGCCATAGGTGCTGGCTAAGAAAGGTTTTCAAAAAATTCGAAATTTTAGGGGGGATTTGGTGGGATAAAATTTACTAAATCACGATTTCTCCAAAACTACCGAACGAATTGGAA